>JAASGT010001076.1:0-11561 GCA_023334315.1 Globisporangium alternatum | reverse complement strand
TTCGCACCGTTCCAGGTCTACAGTAAGTGCTCTTGCTCAATTGGCTATGGCTAGTGTGCTCTATGAGCCATGTTTCATTACTAGTGCTAACTGTGTGACTGCGTTTGTTCATGACAGCGAGCTGCGTGCCGCTCCAAGGCGGAGCTGCTCGTGGCAGCACCTCGACCACCACTACCTCCACCACGCCAAAGGCGGTCACGACCACGACCACGAAGCCAAATGCCAACAACAAGAAGAACGACAAGGTCGGTTCGGACGCCGACCCAGTTACCGCTTCCAACAGCACGGTGAAGTGCAAGGTTCGCAAGGTCTAAGTCACCTCGTCTTGAGAGAAAGCCTGGAGCGCTGCGCGCATTCCTATGAATGCAAGTTGGAGTGAACGCCCATTTATGTGAAGTGAAAGAGAGTGTATCTCGTTTGGTATGATGTCGTCTGAAGTGGGACAACCAGGCCTCTTGTCAAATGATGTAGAAGCTCGATATATAATAGCATCCTCGTTATTAATGTTTGTTACTGACCAGTTTAAACAGACACTATTTGCATCTTGTAACGGCTTTGAAGTTGGAGTGTCCATGTCAAAGAGACAGAATTGATTGTGTCAAGTGTACATAGATACGGCTATGAACAGCGAGCCAAGCACAGCACACAATCGTTAGTGCCGGAACGTTGGAGAACCGAACACACTGCACCACTTATTATCCCCACCCACTCCCCCATCCAAGAAGGCACCGCGACATTCAGAGTATTCGGCTGGCAGCTAAGCACACCTATACGTACTTTACCGTCACATCTGTAGAATCGACAAGCGTCCTGCAGCCGCCACAAAACACATACTGTAATTCACGCCCAAATCCGCTCTTTGACTTAAGCAACTTGCCATTGGAGCGGCGCAGGTCTTCAGTTGAATGACTCTGAGCTGGTGGCGACCTGCTCACTATTTGGCTGGTCTCGTCACACCGCTGATACAAATCGGAGCAATGGACTTGATGGCCCTCCGTCTGTGAGAGCAAACAACCTCTAACCAAGCCATCGTCGCCCTGGTGGTCGACCTCGAAGCTCAAATGGTCGAATCGGAGCAAGCTGAGAGCGGCGAACCGACGCTCTCGAGTCTGCCGAATGGTCCAAATGAGCTGAACTTTTGTCAACGGGTAATTGACGAGTTGGGCGTGTGCGAGAACGGCGAGTTCATTGCGAGGAAGCTGCCGTTCGTGTCCATACCTATCTTCACCACCTTCTCCATCTCGTTCAAAAACTCCTCGCCGTTGATCAGGAACTCGGAGAAGGCCGCATCGTCGTTGTCGGTGGCGGCGATCGCACTCGGCGATCGCGTTGATGCACTCCGAGTTCGTCAGACTCGGAGTGCCCGCCGTGTCCTCCGCGATCGACTCGAGGCCGAAGAAGCTTCTGTTGAGCAGGTCGTCTGCGCTTGGGTTGCTGCTGACACGCTGAACAACGCGTGGTCGTCCACGAACTGCAGCAACTCGCTCTCAAGCGAGAAGTCGTCGGGGAACGTCGTCGCGGTCACCATTTCGTACGACAGAGGGTAATAGAAGAGAGGACGAAAAGGGGGAGATGTCTGTGTGTCGATGGGGATCGGAGGTGTCGTCGAGAGCGCGAGGTGTAGAGCGACCGGCACGTCAGGCAGTTCCTAGTGCGTAGTGCTTTCTTTGCTTCGCGGCACACTTCGACACTTGCTCTCAAACGTAATGAGCGAGAGAAGGTGGGTGTCGAGGCAGAGGTAAATCACTTGCGTTCACTATGCCGATGCTGGGTACTTCCGCACGGCGTTCCTCGTCTCAAGCAACACTGTAGTCGTGGTGAAGCACATCCCGGACCTGACGCCAGCCACTGAGCCCATCGCAGCGCACTACGGAAACAAGAACGGCAAGCAGGAGGGAGACCCAGTCAAGGGTGCCAAGATTATCGTCGAGACGCTCACCAAGACGGGACGCGGTGTGGGCCGCAAGCTTCCAGCGCGCCTAGCGCTCGGCAAGGACGCCGTGGCGGCCCAGAACGCAATTTTGGCGCTGCGCCGCCAGGAGCTCGACGACTGGGCCAAGCTCGTAGCCACCACCAACTTTGACGACGCTCCATAGTGAGTGCAAGTAGTTTCGAAACCAGTGTGCGCGCGCACCACCAAACATATTTGCCAATTTTCATTGGCAAATCTATTGAAATATCCAAAATCCCCATTTACAGCCAATGAAATTACCACCAGAGTGATGCTCAAACATGTGTCTGAGTGCTGCTGAGACAGACTGGATCTCTCGAGAAGCGGCGTTCACTTTGGCCTCCAACAGGATTGACCGATTGAATGTGGACTTGTCACCAAGAGCGAGTGTTCAATCTGGTCGCAGTTGAGAGCGATTTGGGATTTGCAGCTGCAAGTGTCCTTTATGTGCGCGCCCACTTTGTGAGAGAGCCCAGCCCAGCAGACAAGCAACTGCTTCATTTCGTTTTCTCTTAGCAATCGAATGGCCTCCATGAACACGAGCGTGATGTTGAAGACCTGCGATCGAGGTTGAAGCGCGAGGGAGGCATTGATCCCAGGCTTAACTGTCGCCTGGACACAAGCACAGATAGAGCGACAGTATGAGAGCTTTGCACGCGGATGATGATGTTTTAGCATGCTAGAGCAAAGGAAGCTGGAGGCACAGCACCACCAGCCAGCATGTAGCAGCATCAAGCTTTCGACCACCATTCGTGCTCAAGCAGGATCGGGTGATTCGTCAGTGATTGGTCACATAATTGTCTGCGGGCTCAGGATTGTGTTACCGTGTACATAAAATCCATATTCAATGTACTTGACCTCATTTGTCCTAATGTTGCACAAGTGCTGCTTTAAACAGTTACAAACGCTACAGCAACACAATAAGATGTTTAACTTGCTTTCACTATGCCATCGTCTCTGCTAGGGTAGACTCCTATCAAGAGACGTCCACATAGTGAAAGCAAGTTGTGCGTCTTTGTTCTTGCTATAGAAATGTGTAACATTTGCGTATTTATGTACTGTTTTTCCCCAAAAAATGTGGTGCGAGTCAATGTTATTTCAAGAATGTAAAAGTTTGTGAATTATTTTTTGAAGTTATAAAAACGTACCAGACATAAACAAGCCACTGACCGGGTGTGTCAAGTGATCAGGAGGTTTCTCGTGTGCAGCTTCGGGATCATCGCGAAGAGGAGCTCTGTCTCTCTGCACATCACATAGGATCGTGAGCATCCAGGTTTGATTGCTCAGAGCGGTGGCCGTCCAATCAGCCAATGCGTTGGTGAATTGATTTATGGCAATACGTGGAATGCATACCTGCGCCCTCTACCGTCAAGAGTTGGCAACAGGATGGCGTGAGTCAGGTGGAGGCCCTCTGGGGCACGTTGTATCGGATGTTATTTAGGAGACGCTTGCTTGGTAGTGCAGCACACAAGGTTGGCTTGCCTAAACTTGTGCCTCTTAACAGAGCAACAGGATTGAACATCGCTTCGTGGAGTCAATGTGCACAAGCGCGTCGGTCTTGTGAAAATGTTGCAAATTCTGCGTCGGAAAGTGGAAATCAGCACTTCTGTTTACAGCAGTTTATCACACTTCCGCACGCGCCAGTGCGTCATCAAATCATGATGCAACCACTCGAATTGACATGATAGTCCGATTGTTGAGAACGAGGTGGGTCACAGCATCAGCGAAACCAGATGGCCGCTGCTTTCTTGGTTGTAAACAGAGCCCACCCACAAAACAAACCAACAAGCCAACTTGTTTTGCATCGAGCCAGCTTGTTGTTGCTTGGGCTGGAAGCTGTAACAAATCCCACACAAGCAGCAAACGTGTGTGTGAAATTCCTTTCGCATCTGCGACTTGATTGCACCAATCGCACGCATGCTCGTTCGTTCCTCACCCGCTCCTTCTTGCGAGCCTAAAAATGGTCCAGCAAGGCGGTTGCTGCTTTTTCTGCGATTGATCGATCAGCAAGCACACTTGCTTGCATCTCCCAACTTGCATCTTGTGTGTGTGTGGAAAGTGAACCCGATCGACCGTAGAGAGCTCACTCGCTACCTTCAAGGAAGAAGACGAGCACGTTAATTCCGTCGCACCCACCGAGAGAGGTACAAGTCAAGTCCGCCGCAGCTTGTGTAGAGCAAGCAAGTGAACCGAAGCAGCAAGTCTTGTGCGCTACTGCCGTCTTTGTGACCCCCTCGAACAATCCCTGGTCGGCTGTTGGTTTGGGTTGTGCGGTTGTCGCTGCTCAGCTGACTTGGTCGCAAACATTGTGCGAGAGACCGGACGCGCAAGAAAGTGTCCGTGTATGGGCGTGCAGAGTCGGACCGCCGCTGGCGCATCTGCTTCGACTCCGAAACACTCACGAAAGTTCACATTTCGGCTCAAGGCGGTTTGTATACTGGAGCTCGCGAGATCAGCAACTCAAAAACAACATTAGCGTGCAAGCGACCGCAAAGTGTGTTTGTTACCAGCGCACACAAGAGAGAGCTGCGCTCGTACGGTACACACATCCATCCATCCTTCTGAACACGAGCGACCCGCTCGCTCTCGTTCACTTTTGCTTCACATTCGTTGTGTGACGAGCAACCCACACACAAGCCAGCTAACAAGACAAACAACTTGCTGGACACGCAAGAACAAACAAGGCGACCGCAAGTCGCACACCAGGGAATGATGACCAGCAACCCGCCGCCGACGCTCCCAAAGCTCTTGAGCTTCCTGCGTCCACCGACGGCGTCTGCCTTCTCTCCGCCTCAACCACCGCCAGCTCAACCACACGCAGCAGTAACAGCGCCCTCGTCGTCATCGTCGGTGGTGCGGCCGATGCGGCCCAGGAGCCTCACGCAGACACTGTACAATCAGACCCAGCAGCGCTTCTCCGACATGCGAGCAGCTCCGTCTGCAATCCGCAGCAGCAACATGGAAGACTTTCAGCGGCACTCACGCAAGCGCAAAGCTAGCGACAGCTCAAAGCACGAGAGCTTGCATGCGCACGACAACAGCAGTGCTTCCCATTTCCTACCGCGTGTGCTGCACTCGTCCCCACCGCAGGCGTCGTCGTCGTCATCTATTCCGTCACAGTCAAGCTCGTTGGCCGCCATGTACAACCGGGTCCAGCCTCGCGACGTCACGCAGAGCACGCACTTCCCGTGGAACCAGCAGCTGCAACCACTCGCCTCCTCCAGCTCACATGGCCCAGTGACCGTCGCCGTCACGGACCAGCAGCAGCCAGCCCAGCAGCGCGAGCGCACGTCGCGATACTTGAGCGAGGGAGATCGTCGCACGATCATCAGCCGCATTGAGCACGGCGAGAAGCAGGTGACGCTCGCCAAGGAGTACAACGTAAGCCGCGCGGCGATTTGCAACCTCTACAAGAACCGCAAGGAGGTGCTCACGCGCGTGGACCGAGATCCCGAGGCAAAGCATCCGAAGAAGCAGCGGCCAAAGAAGACGCCCGCGACGATGACGGGCGACGAGTCACCGTCAGTGGCGGCAGCCACTGCCTCACCGCTGTCCAGCTCAGCCGACGAAGACGTGGACGGCGAACCAGGAGTTGATGATGGTGACGAAGCGGAAGAGAAGATCGCCGTCAAGACAGAGCCAGAAGATAAATTTCAGCAGCAAAAGCAGCAGCAGCAGCGACTCAGTCGTGCGACCGCGACGACCACCACAACCTCGACGATCATGCGGACGGAGAGGGCACTGGCGACCGAGGATTTTAGTGGACCCATGGAGACTGTGTTGCTGCCACACTCGGCGTCGTTCTCGTCGCTCTCGTCATCGGTTTCTAGCAGATCCGCTCCAGTCACGCGCGAGTCCCCGCAGCCGTCGTCGTCGGCTTCGCTCGAACAGCATCGGCGCATCAAGCCCTTCTTGGTGCATGAGGCCTCGGTGTACTCGCTGCCTATCAAGAAGCTGCTGAGCTTGCTGCGCAACGTCGAGACGCGCGGCGGCGTGTTCCGCCACCACGCGAACCGCGTCATACGGTTGCTCGTGGAGGAAGCGCTTGGGTGCCTGCCGCAACGAGAGACCGATATCCTCACGCCCTATGGAGACGCGATCCCGGGCATCATCCCCACGGACGAGCGCGAGATCTGCGCGATCTCCATGGAAACAGTTGGAGAACAACAGCCACCTGTGCTGCTGCGCGCCTTTGCGGACGTGCAGCCGCTCTCGTCCACTGGGGTCCTCACACTGACTCCTGTTCATTCAGCAAGCGATGACATGGCTGACAGATACAAAGAGTGCAGCACTGACTGGCGGGTTCACGCGCGCCTGCCACCCGTGCACCGCGATCAGGTCGTGCTGCTTCTCGACCTGGTCTGCGGTACGGGCGAGCGCGCCTGCAGCGCACTGGGCTACCTCGTCCACGAGGCGCGCATCGCGCCGTCCAGTATCTACTTCGTGACGGTCAATGGAGCCATCCCGGGTCTGCAGCGTGTGCACCACTACTTTCCCGACGTGTCGCTCATCACGGCGCAGATGGACAAAGTGGTGGACGCCCAGCGGCGCATCCGCCCCGGCGTCGGCAATTTCCTCGAGCGCTACTGGGATGCGATTCACTACCAGCAGCAGCACATGGATGCGCCTCGCTACATGCATCACGAGCGGTAAAGGAAGTATTTCTAGTAGAGAGCACATAGGTTGATAGAGAGAGTGTGACACATACAGAATAATAATTATGACGCGATCGCAAGAGTCACTACGAATGCAATTCACCACTCATCACTCGTCAGCTTCCATGACTCTATCAACGGTCGAACTGCAGTCGCCGCTATGACATGGGCAGCAATACCATCACCTACACACATGCTGCTTCGAGTTGAAGCAGACGCATACCTAGCTAGCAACACAGAGAAAGTGTCGTCCGCTTCAACCTGTGTTCATGCGCTCTTGCGGGGGCACTAATTTGCTACTCTCAATCATTTGTGAAGCCCACCTCAATAGAAGCTCACGTTAAATCCAAAAAAGTTTCGAAGCAACGTAATTACGTTTGCGATCCGTAAAAAGCACCGGGAAGCGTTCGTAAAAACGGCCACGCCACTCATTTACGCCCCCGCGCATATTTGCTCATCTTTGGACCACGCACGACGCAAGGCGGTGTGAAGAAGAAGAAGAAGCCGAGGGCCTCGCTACGCGTGTCCAGGAACCAGCAGCATCGACCAGCAGCAGCACCTTAACTAGCACTACCATCACCACCACCTGTATCAGCATCATGGCCGACGAGAATGGAGCCCCGACGGTGCTCCCGGACGCCAAGTTCGACCTCACGAACACGCTCGCGCCGTTCATGGACTTGCACTTCATGTTCCCGCTCATCGACTTCCTCTCAAGCAACGAGCTCTATGAGGAGGCGCAGCTCATGGCGGCCAAGCTCTCGCTCCTGAAGCCGACAAACATGGCTGACTTTGCCGTCGAGATCTACCAGACGCTCCACGACACTACGGACGTGCCAGCCGAGTTTGAGGACCGCCGCGGCGCCATCCTCGACAGCCTGAGCTACGCCAAGAGCGAGTGCCGCTTAATGCTCGAGCTCATCGAGGACGAGGAGAAGATCATGCAGCTTCAGTCCGAGAACCTCCTGAACGCCAGCTACCTGGAGCAGAACGAGGGGGTACGCTGAAACAACGGTCCAGTGAGAGACGCGCTTGCGAAATGCACAAGAGACTAACAGCAGGTTGATTTATTTTGTATACTTATTTACAGATCACGCCAGCGGTCCTTGACGGTCTTTACAAGTACGCCAAGCTCCAGTACGAATGCGGTAACTACCAGGACTGCCTCACGTACCTGACGTACTACGGCGTGCTGATCCCGAACTCGTCGCAGCAGTACCTGAACGCGCTCTGGGGCAAGCTCGCGGCCGAGATCCTGATCTTCCGCTGGGAGGACGCGCTCGCCGACATCGCCCGCATCAACGATGTGATTGAGAACAGCGTACGTGCTCAAGAAGCATGCGAGCAGCTCATAAGCAGAGATTGGTGAACTAACTGTGTTGTGATGTAATTAGACCAACATGACCCCAGTCGAGCAGCTCCAGCAGCGCACGTGGCTGCTCCACTGGTCGCTGTTCGTGTTCGCGTGGCACGAGGAGGGCCGCGACAACGTGGTGGACTTCATGCTGCAGTCGCGCTGCGTGGAGGCGATCCAGAGCAACGCGCCGTGGCTCCTGCGCTATTTATCTGCCGGTGTGATCCTGCACAAGCGCCGCCGCAACCTGATCAAGGACCTGCTGCGCATCTACCGCGTGGACGACAAGGGCTACGCCGACCCGATCACGGAGTTCGTCGAGAACCTCTTTGTGAACTTTGACTTTGAGTCGGCGCAGGAGAAGCTCCGCGAGTGCGAAGTCGTGCTCGCGAGCGACTTCTTTTTGTACGAGAAGAACATGGCGGATTTCATGGAGGCTGCGCGCCTCGCAATCTTTGAGCTCTACTGTCGCGTGCACCGCACGATCGACATGAAGAACTTGTCGTCGAAGCTCGCGATGGAGGAGGATGGCGAGACAGAGAAGTGGATCGTTAACCTGATCCGCAACGCGCGCTTAGACGCGAAGATCGACTCGCAGGAGGGGCTCATTGTCATGGGCACGCCGCAGAACTCGGTCTACCGCCAGGTGATCGACAAGACGCGGGACCTCGCGGCGCGCACAGTGAGCATGGTCTCGCAGTTTGAGCGGATGCAGGGCAGCAAGCGAAAGACGAACCAGTAGGTCGGTTTGTTCGCTTGCTCGCTCGTCCGTCCCCACTACTGTAGTTAACCAACGTTAGGCCAGGCAGCAGCAGCGGCAGCAGCGGTGCTATCTAAAATAGAACCAGTTTTCTTATGTGTCTCGCTTGCATTTGATCGCTCGGTGTGTTCATGGTGCGCTCATGAAGGAAGGTGTCCATCAAGTCGTGTTGTACCCATGTGTCCATTTTCCACCCTCCAGTCATTTTTCAGGATTTTCAGGAAAGAGTAATGTTCTACAGAAAGACAAAAAACCTCTACCTAATTCTATACATACATACTTGATAATTTTTAGCCTCTTTGATAAGAATAAAGTCTAATACTCATTATAAGAGTGAAACATGATTCCTTGAGCCTTGAAACGACGCGACGTTTATCATGGGGCGCTTTGGTATCAAAGCGTTTCAACACCTTCGCCTTTTCGATCCCATGGGACGATGCACAACAAATTCCAAGTAAGCGCGGGAACGAGAGCAAAGTCGCTCTTTCCTTCCACAGGATCCAGTTCAAATCCAACTAATTCGCTGCTGCTGCTCCTGCAATGGAGACCGACGACCAGCGCAGCGGCCGCAGCAGCCGGGCTGCCTCTTCCTCGTCCTCCTCTCAGCCACTCGCCCACGGTCTCTCGCTCATCAAGATGCTCTTCGTCACGGCGACGTTCGCGTTCGCGTGCCTCTGCTACTACGCGGCTGCCTCGGTAACCAACTTTGAAGTGCCCTCGCGGCCAAACCACGCGTCGTTCCGTGGTGAGAGCGACCAGCAGAACCTGCTCGTGCTCCCGAAAGCAATCGAAGAGGTGACTACGGTGGATACAGCTGAAGACAACAGCAAGGACGAGCCAGTCCTCCCTGAAGAGATCGCAGTGGTGCCATCAAAGGAAGAGCTGCCCATGAAAACGGACTTCTACACGTCCGAGTTTGACGCAGAGGACACGTCGACGACCATCATCTTCAACGTGTTCAAGGGTGAGCCGCGTGCGCTTGAGATGCAGCTCGAGGCGGCTGCGAGCCAGCAGAACCTTACGTCCGCACCGGAAGTCTGGGTCATGTGCTTCAATTCCCCACGCCAGAGCGAGTTTGAAGCAGTCGTCGAGCAATTCCGCGATGGAGGCACGCTGCCGAACCTCGTGTTCACGGTCTCGAACTTTAACCACAAGTTCCACGGCCGCTTCCTGCTGGCGTACATGGCCAAGACCAAGTACGTATTGCTGGTGGATGACGACAAGATGATCGATGAGACGACCGTGATCGACTACATCGGGTACATGAAGCAGCGCCCCGGCATCTGGGGCAACAACGGCCACTTCCGCGCTTCGAGCTTCGACGGCTACAAGAGCTGGCCGACCCGCGGCTACGACTTGCGCGTACAGGACTTTGCCGAACAGGACTACCTCAGCGGTATGTGGTTCCTCGAACAGAGCTGGCTCGAGTACTTTGTCAAGGAGCGGCCGCCCACCTGGGAGACCTCGGAAGACATGCACTTGTCTCATGTCATGCGCAAGTACCTCAATTTGAACACCTACGGCGGCAAGGTCGCGCTTAATATCCCCAAGCTGCCGAGCAAGAAGCACGCGGCGACCGTAGGTTCGGCGCTCGAGCTGCGCGAGCACGTGTTTGATCACCAACTTGGCCGAGGCAACAAGGTCGCGAACGTCGTTGCACCATTGAAGACGCTCGTGTACGCAGAGATCGTGGAGGACATTCAAGATTTTGTCGCGAAAGTGCAAAACTGTCGTCCAGCGAAGAGGGACAACGGTGGTAGCGGTGATGGACAGAACCAGCTGCGCCCGGGGGTCACTGATGATGATAACTCTGTCAATGCAGAGATATCACAGCCGCCATGGTGCACTGCAGGGAGGACGGCTGTGGTCTTCCGTGGAGCAACGGAACAGGACGTCCAGCAAATGATCAAGGCCGCTGAGGAACTCTGCAGCCTGACCGACTGCGAGTACTTGTCTGTGAAGCCCAAGATCCAGCATCCGATCCGGTATTTCAACATGCGCGAGGGCTACGGCCAGTCGAGCGTTGACATCCCGTGGCAGACGGCGGTCTCAGACGTGCTGCTGTCGCTCGTGGGCGTGCTGAACAACGTTTTGCCAGAGCAGTTTTTCTTCCCCGACGTCGAGAACGTCGCGTGGAAGGAGTCCGAGACGACGGCCACAAAGCGCAATCGCATGCAGATCTACCACAGCACAGTGGAACTCGCACTACGGATTCACGCGAGCGCCAAGACGAATCAGAAGTGGGACAACAGAGATCTGGAGACTGACTTGGAGACTGCGTATCCGACCAACATGCGCGTGTTCACGTGGCTGAAAACGCCATCTATTGTGACGACAAAGACATCGGAGAGAGGTACAGAAGGCCCGCAGTCACTTTATCAAGAGCTCTCCTTTGAGTGAAAACCAGACTCTACGTTTTTCATCGAATCGATTTACCTGCACTTTACTCGATACTTTGCTGCTGCTGGAAAAATATCTTGCGTCTTGGTGTTGATGGTTTTGGTATCAAATCGTCTTGGTACCAAACTCAAGAACTTGGTACAGGCACCATTCTCATTACTAACCACCTCAAAAACAATATACCCTCTCAAAAACGATACTCTTCATTCAAAAAGCTGTACTTTAAAAAAAGTGACGCGCTTTTTGAGTGCGCGGTTGCGGGCTCTTTCCACCAGTGCCGAACCGACCAGCAACAAGACAAACAACACGCAGAAGAATGCCATCCAGGACTACGCGCGTTCGGCTGTCGGCGGGGCAGAAGATGGCGCTGTGCAGGCACCGCAGTGCGCACCCGGAACTGTCGCTGCGCGCGCTCGCTGCGTGGGTTGGCAGGGAGTTCGA
>JAASGT010001075.1:0-11579 GCA_023334315.1 Globisporangium alternatum | reverse complement strand
ACGTTGCGTGGGTGGGTGACGAGGTCTTCGTCGTCGCTGTCATCGACTTCGGCGTCTTCGTATTCGCTGCTGCCCGTGAACGACGGGTGCTGCTTGGCGGTGGTCGTTGTGGCGATTGAAGCTCTCTGGAGAGCAGACGACGTGCGCGTGCGGCGCCGCTCGGGCGCGATCACGGACTCGGTGCCCATCGCTTGATATCCTGTTTGTCTGCGGCGCAAATTGAAGAATGAGAGCAAGAGCGACTGCTGCGTGTCCAAAAATACAACAATAAAAAATATAAATTCCTCTTCTCATTTTATATATTATGTTAATAGTTTATCGTGATTCAAGTTCAGAATTTTTTTATATTTTTCTACATATTATTATAAATCAACTCTGAACATGAGTTGATAAAATCGAAACTTAGAAATAATAATTCGATACATGGCATAGTTTAAGGCCATAAATTTGTCTAATTTTGAAGCTTGTTTTTGCTGGCTTGCAAGTTTTGCTCGAAACTTTACTTTATCGAGAGAAACGCTGTCAAGAATTTAAACATTCTTCAGCCTTCTTCGATCGACGCGTGTCGCACTTTTTGTTGTCCGTTTCACACTATTAAAGCCGTCAAGATCAGCCACTGTCAAGCGAGATGTAACAAACGTCTGCGGTGGTGCCAATATTCTTATCTCAGTGTAAAATAACTTTTCTCACTTAAATCAAGTTTTAGAAGTTTTAAAAGTCGATTTAAGTGATGAAAGTACTTTTGTACTGAGATAAAAATATTGACCGACACCCTGTTAGAATAACCGACTTGCATGCGCGGTCCGCCTCCATGCTCAAAGCACGAGAACATGGTGCTTCTGGTGCTCTCCGGTTGCTCGAGAGGTTCGCCAGGCGAACAAAACCACCCGAGCACGTGATGGACGCGCAGCACGCGCTCCAGTCTTTTGCAGTCGACTTTTGTTCTGTCCCACTGCGTTTTTGACAATCGAAAAGAAGAAAACGAGGATGCGTCCACCCATGTACCATGTGGCAGCCATTATCCTAGCCATTGAATCGCTTATCCAGAGCACTGGCGGCTCGGCGATGTCCAACCTTCTTGCTAAGAGCTCGCACTCAGACTTGGCTGCACCACACGATTTGCCACTGTGGAGGCGCTGGCTTTGGTTGTATCGCTTCACAGCAATTCAGCCTGAAAATCCCATTACCCAGTAGCGACTCGATGAGCAGCTGCTGCTTCATAAATAGCCGTTAGAGAACAGCTCGGGAATACAAAACCTGCTGCCTATTGCTCGACTTGAGCAGCGCTCGAGGTCCAAGGCTAACACAAGCCGACCTCTTTTCTGCTTGAATGTCAAAGTGTTGATCGCGTGCACAGGCTTTCGTCTCCAAGTTTTCTTGGGATAGAGGAGAGGAGACAGAAGATTTAGATTTAGATTTAGGAGGTCACTCGCAATTGAATTTCTCGATTGTTGTTGTCGCTACGTCGTTGAGCTCCGCTCGGCTGATTACGCCCTGAATGAATGAAATTGTGGCTAGAAGAGCTTTTACGCCTCAGTAGAGGAGCGACATGCGGGAACACGGGAACATGACGCGGGAACATGACGCGGGAACATGACGCGGAAACAATGTCGTAAAGGGTCAGGACGGGTCGCAGAACTGCAACCTACCTGTGATCTCTGTCTCCACCTCCCTCTGGACTCATTTCCTTCGGCTGCCGCCCAGCCACCATCCGAGGCTCGCGATTGGCTCGAGCGGATCTGGAGTCCTGTCTGATTGAATATGGGGGCGAACTGGACGACGGTGCTGTCCCAAGCCAAGTATTTACAAGGTGGTTCTGCATGCACCTTGTCAACGCACACCCGCTAAATCACATGACGGAATAACGTAGCCAGAGACAAAGTGGCAAGTTTGCTCACTATCACTATGCGCGCATTATTCGCATCGCTCACTTGCATGCTAGGAAGAACCGAGAGCTCACCACATGGGTGCACAAGATATATAGAGCGGGAGCTAGTACCCCTTGCTGTCCTCGTACAGCTGTGGCTGTGCAGGTCGTAGGCGGCTGAAGAGAAAGCTTTGTTGATGTTCGGTGTGGAAATGCTATGTCGGCGATGACAGTGCATTCCAAAGACTCAGCTTCCGACGACACTATCGACTGGATAATAGGGGTCCTGCCACGTGACAGTAATTAGATCAGGCAGGCGAGAGTAAACGTTAGTTCCAGAGATAACACTTGGTTCTTGCAACTGACCACAACCTGCTGGACCCACTAAAAGCGACCCTGGTCCCGAGCGAAACGAACGGGAGAACCACATCTTGGCCGTCTGAAGCACGCAGTCTTTGCTCGGAGACAAAGTGTGCGCATGGAGCCAGGTTGAAGTTCGCGTTGGCCACAAGTTCTCGGTGGTCTCACTAGTGCAGTGCTGAAAACTAGGGCGTGTCGAGACAGCAGGAGTTCAGTTTGTGGCTTCAAACGTTGCCCCGAATGGACTTGTTACGCATTTGAGAACTTGGAGTTAAACATATATATTCACTCTAGATGAGGATGCAATATGAATTCTTTGCTCATTCGCTGACTGGATACTGCATTGGGATAACGACAACGTGAACAAAGAGTAAACTGAAGTTCAAGGATATGGAATTATTTTTATATCGTGCCCACATTTCTTTGTTTTGCCTGCGAGAGGTGACGTTGTTGGGTTCGTTGTGTTCAGAACCACCATTTTGGCATTTGTGGGTGCGATTTGTGCAACTTCGTTTGGTTTCTTTTCATTATGCCATTCGATTTTGCACTTTGTTAAATGTATCTGATATACCCTTTTATATTCGCATAGTCTCAAATTCGAGGTTATTTAGCTGCTGTTTTTTGCATTGAATAAATTTTAACTTTGACATATACGTCATATGTATTTTATATAGGTAAATTATTGTTTAGCCTCGGTTGCGGTTCTGTGTGGTCAGAGAGGTGCTGGCGACACACGAAAACGCCATTGGTGTGAGGTGCTTCAATGAAAGGTGCTCTATAGTACGAGTGCCTGTCGCCTAGTGGAACGCAGTGCCATTTCGCCACCAGCAAAGTCGCGTGAGTCACGCAGAACACAGAACGCGCTCGATCGTCTCGCGCTCATCACGACTGCAGCGCTGGCTGCGCTCAGGTCTAAAGCGCGACAGTGACGCGTGATGCGGAAGATGTGGCACGTGTTGCATTGTCTGCTGCTGCTGCTGCTGCTATCGCTGGTGCAGGTCCAGGCGGTGGACGCTCGTAGCACCAGCACCAGTCAAACACGCGCCGGCGGCACCGGTGGTGGTACCGGTGGTGGTACTGGTGGCGGCACTGGTGCCGGTGGAACCTCAGTACCAACCACCACCACGACAACGAGCGGCTCCAGCCAGACTGACGCACCAGCGACATCTCCATCAGCATCGCCTTCTTCGTCGTCGTCGACGCAGGACCGCGGTCTCGGCTGGTTCAGCATCCTCAAGCTGCTCGACGACGGCGAGGTGGAACTCCGGTCGCTGCGCGGCGGCAGCAACTGGGACGTGTTCTGCGACGGCGCGCCCGTGATTGTGACCAAGTCGCTGACGATCCCCGAGAACAACGTGTGCTATGAGTCGTGGACGAACCTCTCATGTACGTGTCTGAGCGACTTGAAGAGCCCGAGCAGCGTCTGGAGCTTCCAGGTGACCAAGCGAGACGTCCAGGCTTCGCTTACAGCGCCGATCCCAGCGACAGCAGCGGCGACAAACAGATCCACAATTCAAGTGTCGACTATCAGCGCGTTTACTGTGCCGTCCGAGCTCACAGCACTGTACGTGCTTGCCTGTGATGCAGTTGTATGATGATGGCGGTGGCGTTATTGACTTTGAAATATGGTTCTTGCTGTGTAGAAAGCTTGTGGGCGAGAGCGCGACGGCGCTGGACATTCGATGGGACTTCAAGCTGCTCTGGGGTCAGCTCAACGCGTCGGTCCTCATCACGTCGCGTGACCCAAGCAGCAGTCTGCTCACCTCCGTGTACGTTGTGCTTTGCTGCGTGTCGCTCCTTACATTATGGCAGCAGTGGCTAACCAGCTCGTGTTGTGATGAATGACGTGTTATAGCGAGGTCGCGAACCTGAGCTTGAGTGGTGTCGACATCACAACCGACTTTCTGCCGGCAAAGCTGATCAACATGTGAGGCGACGTACATCTTTTGCTGTAGATCGAAACCGATCTCACCACTCAGGTACTAACCAACCATTGTCTCTGTGCGGTTGTAGATCGCTACAGAACTGCGGGATTAAGGCACTAGGCGACAATTTTTTGACCAAGCAACTCCCGACGCTGCAGCGCCTGTACGCGTATAAGAGCATTATGTATTTCTTCTGGACGTCGACTTCTTGATGCTGATGTTGTTGTTGTCTATGCCATTTATTTGTTTTCACTCAGCGTGCTCGCGGGGAACTCTCTGACGAAATTCGAGAGCGCAGCTTCGTTGAGCGTTGCAAGCGCACTCACGGAATTGTGAGTGGCGAAGTGAGAATTGGCTGTGTTGTGGCTGTGTTCTAATGATGTTTTCGCTCTATTGTACCTGTAGAGATCTGTCCAAGAACCAGTTCACGAGCATCCCCGCGTCGATTTTTCAGCTCAGCAACATTCAGAAGCTGTACGTCCATGCTGCCACTTGCCCTGCAAATGCTCTGTTAATCCTGTTAACGCCTTGGGACTGACCTCTCTAGCTTTGTGGCATAGGTACCTAAACGGGAACCCACTCCTCAACTATAGCGTCACAGACTCGCAATTCGCTCAGGTCTCCAAGCTAACGACGTTTCAGATCGATTCTGCTGATACAGCGTCACTCGAGTGCAAGGGTGGCAAGTGGAAAAGCGTGGGAGCCATCAAACTCTGCGTCATTCCAGACCCGACAACTGTCACGCCATCTCACTCAAGCACGCTGTGGGTGGCAGCCGGCGTCTCAGCGTGTCTTCTGGTGGTTGTGATCGTCTTCATCGTGCTGCGAAAACGCAACGTGCTCTTTGGACCCAAGAAGAACAGTTCATCGTCGCTCTCGCTGCTCGAATCCACGAGCTCGCAGGATTACTCGCTGATGACCGTCGACGACACGCTGTTGAGTAGTCCGCTCATTCTGATGAACCGCATTCCGGTCCAAGAGGTTGTTGTGAAGGAGTGCGTGAACCGCGGCGGCTTCGGCGTCGTGTACAGCGGCGAGTTCCGGAACCGTCGAGTAGCGATCAAGAAGATCCGAAGTGAGTTCAAAACCGACATCATGCGCGTCGAGGCGTTTCTGCGTGAGATCTGTCTCATGGCGAGCTTGGACCATCCGCGGATCGTCGAGTTCATCGGTGTCGCGTGGGACTCACTGCACAACCTCGCAGCGGTGACGGAGTTCATGGACCAGGGCGACCTGCGTGAGGTGCTGCAGAGTCACAAGAAGAGCAACTGCATTCTCACGTGGGATGCGCACAAGATCCGGATCGCGCTTCACATTGTCGAAGCGCTGGCGTACTTGCACTCGCTGGTGCCGACCGTAATCCACCGCGACCTCAAGTCCAAGAATGTGCTACTGAACGCGGAGCTGGACGCCAAGCTGAGCGACTTTGGCATTTCGCGCGAGTGGACGATCGACGACACGCACATGACGAGCGGCATCGGTACGTCCTTCTGGATCGCGCCCGAGGTGCTGCTGGGCAAGAAGTACGACGAGCGCGCCGACATTTTCTCGTTTGGCGTCGTGCTCAGCGAGATCGACACAGACGACTACCCGTACTGGAACACCGCCAACGGCGCGGACCTGAACGAGAATGCGATCTTGCGACTCGTTGCGGTTGGCCAGGTACAACCGGAATTCACTGCGGACTGCCCCAAGGCGATCCTGGAGCTCGCTGACTTGTGTCTCCAGAGCGATCCGCAGCACCGCCCGACCAGCTTTCAGGTCGTGAATGTGCTGCGCCACTTGCTCGCGCACGGCAGCGCTTCATCGTACCCATCGTCGCCGCAGATGTCGCTCGCAACTGGTTCCTTCTCCGTCGGCTTGTTCTGCTGAACCTGAGGATAGTTTACCCGGCGGGCCTCGTGGGAGCTTGTCGGGGGCGTGACTTCACAGGGTGGGGGCTAAAACTTGTGGTATGTGTAAGTGTGGTAATGCACTTGTTTGACAACTTGAGCAAGAGCTCAAAGAGAAGCAACATTGGTATTAACAATTAAAGTGACATTTCGATCTTGATATAAATTGACTTCATGCCGGCGGTCTCGTGGATAGCAATGGACATCTTGGCAATCTACTGGAGGTGTTTGGCAGAAATTGAACAGCTCTCTGAACATTCCTATCTACTGTGCAAAAGTGGCAGCTTCGTGATTGACAGCATTCGATGTAGCGGCGCTTGCAGTGCCTAAACCACGTGGGAGCGTTTTCGAGTAAGCACGTGCTTATCTTCGGCGTTCTCATTTTGGCGGTGCGCGCGTCCTGCTCGTGGCGACGTTTGCTACTGCTTCTGGTTGGAGACATATAACTGAGAAGAAGAAGGCACTGAGTGAACCCAATGGCGAATTATTTGGTACACAGATCCGCCGTTTAGTACCTCCAACGATCATCTAATGCACCCACGCTACAAGGGATCAGTCTCTCAGTCTATGAGTTCTTGCTTTTCAGCGTCATCTTCGTTCTTCACAACTCGAGAGTGAACACGACAAGGACGCATCTGGGTGTCGTGAAAACCAATCTCGAGCGCGATCGGCCCCACAGCGCTCAGCTTGACAGTGAGGAGACGCTCGTTCGCGAGAGTGCGCGTGTAGCGGACGCAGTGCAGGCACTGCTTGAGTGCATGCTGACGATCTAAGAGCGTCCGCTTTACGGCCCGCTGCTAGCATTCCAGCCATAGCTCACACTCCACTTCTCGCAGTACCATCCGAAAGCCTGGCGAAAGAAGATGAAACACGGACTCGGCGTGACGGACGTTGGCGGCGCTTCGAGCGTTTACTCTGGTGAGGACCCACTCAGCACGGCTGCAAGACGCAGGTCAACCTGAGCTGCGATGCGACTTCTGGAAGCAGCTCTTTGCATCGAGCGTGATGGCGCGACTACAACGCGATTCGGAGCGGTTTGTCAAGTGGATGATCGATAAGACCGACTACTTCTCACCGCGCATCGTGCTCGCATTCGAAGCTATTGACGAGGAGCAGTTGAGTGTCCTGTGTCAGTTCTTCGTCAAGCAAACAAAGCTATCAGCGCGTCGCTTCTTCTCATCACGAGAGGCCGTGCAAGATCGAAGCCAACAATGAAGCGCGTGGGCAAGTTGCCACGTTGAGCTCTCCCTGAGTGAAAATGTACCGTCAGTGCCATATCTCTGCATCTCCAGCAGCTATTGGACCACACTTCCGCACAACATTCCACAAGCAGTCTCGGCATCGTACATGTGCTGGATACTCGTTGCAGTGGTTTGCAAGCGTCACTCCTGGATGTCGTTGCTGAGATGTTGAACAAGAGCCACGTGGGCAAGCGGAATGGTCTGAGCCTCCAGTGAGTACTTCAGCAACCGATTCACCGCCTGCTGCGTACCACAAGACAAACACTCGACGTTGCAACGGAAACACAGGGAACCACTCGACTGTGGGGTGCAACTGAGAGTATGCTGAGTCGCCATCGCATATCTCTCAAGGCGGACGCTTCCTGCTCGGACCATTTCGTTACCATCTGCTCAGCGCTTCGGTATGGATGTGCCTGTGATGAGCGCTCGATTATCGACACGCACTGGTTCGCGAACGCTGATGATAGAGAGGAATGCTGGCGCTGGCTTGCGTTTGGACTATTCTACCCGTGATCCCAAAAATATGCAGAATTGGCTAATCTCCGCACAATAGATTCGACGAACGCACTGGGTGGACCTCGAGAGGTAGAAGCGTTCCTGAGGGCACTGAAGAACCCTGTCGCTGAGCTTTGACGTGGTGACACGTAGATACGCAAGGCTCGGTTATCGTCTGCCAGTTGATGCGCGGGGCGGCAATTCACTCACGACCAGATGCTGCAGCCGAGCCGCTGCTCGTTCTGAATCGCGAACAGTGCTGGGAGGCTTTGTACGAGGAGGGCGACACGGAGTGGCTAAATGTGGTTATCCCAGAGCACGGACTTGGCTGGGTTGAAGCTTATCACGTCACCGAAAGAAATCAAGAGCTGCGAGCTAAGAACGAGCGAGTTAAACTTGTCTTCAACGGATGTCAAACACCTCGTGATCCCCGCGTGCTGAATGTCGTTATGGCAAGCGTGGCCCACCGACTTCGGTCTCTGGAGTTCAGTAGCCCGATGGGAAACGGAGTGTTCGCGATATTCAAGAGTTGCAGAGATTCGGAGCACTCAAGCCTTGCAAACAGCAATTTGACCTCGATTCACGTGCCTGGGCTCATCGAGTTTCTACAAAGTAGTGCTGCTAGGCAGCTAACGTCGCTGAACCTCAACAATACTCAGCTCTATGATGAAGCACTGAAAACCCACTCTACATCCCGATGCTGCGAAAGCTACGCCTGAAAGACGACTGGATCACAGAGCCAGGGCTTGCAATTTTGAATGGAGCGCTTCTTGTAAACAAGTCGCTCGAGCTCGTAGAACTGCGCGCTACGTTCTCAGTTGATTCACAAACTCAGTTTGATACCAAGTTCCACAACGAACTGGTTTGTGTGCCGTCGCTACCGCTGCCTCACAAGCTCGCGATCATCAGCGCAATGATGTGTGCAAACTCCAACGGACGAGCTAGAAGGATCACGGAGAGGTGGATCTTTGAGCAGATTTGCGACTTCACTGGGCAACAAGTTCAGCGAAAGATTGTCTGATCGAGGCAAGTGAGCATGAGCTAGCGGCTTTCAGCGTATACATAATGAGTTAGTTTGCTGAAGTATCCTAACAGTAGGTTGTTTCACAGGTCCTTTTGCTTACAGCTGCTTGCATATGATCATGGCTCTAAGTAAATAGTTGCCCTCGCTATTGACCACGGCCAGTTTTTCCCAGAGGTAGAACTCTGGAGGACATGAAATCGAAAGTGAATTACGATTCACTTCCGAGACCTCGCTTCCAAGGAATATTGCTGACGCTGAACAAATTGCCGGCTCAAATTTTGTCTGGAAGTCTCACAAGGAGATGCTCAGCAGTTAGGTTTTTGTATTGTCTGGAAGTCTAACCTTCCTACCATACGACCGAGCAACTCAGGTCCAAATCGTCATTCAGTCACGCCGCAGCCAAATATTCGTGATACAAATTGCCAACTTTCTACGTGTCGATAATGCAAACTCTTTCCGTCAAGACTTTGTTTTGACTAGCGACAAAGCAGACACCTCTGTCGCCTTTGATATGCACCAGCAGATCATCACTCTTTGTGTTCGCACGTGGGCTTCTGGCACTTCGGACAGGCGAGCGATGAGAGTGAATCACCATTTGATGAGTGCAGCGATGTACAGTACGTCGTTCTATGTGTGCTCTATGGCGAAAATGGTTTAGAGAGCCTTGACTTGATATAAGTTGTTGTCGCTCCTGTTGTTTACGTTTGCGTCGGGAAAAGTGTTTGAAGAACATCGAGCGATTCAACGTCTGGGACAGCGCCGTTGTTCAGCCATCCAGTAGTTTGTTAGAGTACGACAGCAGACAGGACTTCGATCCACTCGAGCCAGCCAATCATGGACTGGAGACGATGGCTGACTTTTTGCCGAGCGAATGAGTCAAGAGGCAATCCGAGACGGATCAAAGGAAGGCTGTTGCTTCGGTGGCCCAACCTGGCCCGTTTTGAACAGTTGCTAATGCGCTGACGTACATTTTTGCGCATCGAATTGTCAAGCGCGTCTTACCATGTGCTTGGGTATCGAAGTGTGTGCGAAGGCATCATCGTCCTCCGTTCCTTCACGCTCTCTGTTTAGTTGATACAGCGTCAACTAGACGGAGCTCAACAACACAACTCGGGTAATCCAATTGCGACTGAGCTCTCGAATCTTTTCCTTCTCTCTCCTTTGTAATCCAATGGGGTATGGAGAAAAAAGTTTGCACACGCGATGAACCTGACGACAACCACAGACAGCAAAACACGGGTTGACTTGGTTTAGACATCGCACGCTCTGCTCAATTCGAACGGCATGCATCGCAATATGTACTTCAAATCTACCTAACGCAATGCGGGCTTTCAACACCGCATTCCCGCGCTATTGCGACGCATAGATCCTATAGCTCGTAAACTATTCGCAGGGCTAGCGCGTTGAGGCTGTCCATGGTGAAAAAATAAAAGTCATAACAAGATCAGGTGAGAACATCAACGCGGCCCCATTAAGACCTTGTTGATAAGCGGCATGATCACTGGACACCGCATGGTTTCTGCTCATTGAGGCAAATGTGTACAGGACCACCTACCTTATGGTGTTCTGGGCAATCGGTTGACTTCGACACCACTCGGAGAAAAGCGTCGTTGTCTTCGGATGTCGTTATCGTATTTTTACATTCAGTACGCTAGCATAGACAGCAGCGTTGTGCAACTAACCCACTAGCCATGACCCTCGGCCAATTGTGGGGCTGGGATGATGGCTGCCAATATCTGGCTGACTTGAAGTGGACAGTCCGTTGTCGATCCTTTCTCTGTACTGGTCAAACGGGCAATGGAACAAAAGTAGTTGCTGTCTCGCTCGGCGCTCTCTCTGGCCCGGCCTGAGCCACTTGGGCGTGTTTGGTGAGGCCAAGCCTGAACCGCACATCGTGATTGCCCAATACTTCTTGCATGGAGGCACGTCCAGTGGCCAGGTCTTCCAATCAATCAACGAATCGATCTGTCACGCGCGAAAAAACTACCCAACAGCTTTGAAATCCCTTTGCGGCCAGGCTCCCATTTCTCTCTGACAACCCACTGCTGATGAGAATGAACCCTGTCGAGCGAACAGTGGCAACGGACTTGGAATATGAGCTCTTGATATCGCTGCGTTGAGGAAGTGTGCAGCGAGAGACAAAGTAGCAATTTTGAAAGCAAGACAGGCGCAGTGAGCAACTGAATATGTGCTGCAGGTGACGATCGAAAGGCTGAATGACGCGACAACACGCAAAGCAACACTCCAAAGCCGCAGCGTTATTAATTTCTCAGTACTTCACCTGATCATCTCATCACATATGAGGTAAGTGAAGTGCCGTGATGCAACTGCCCGTCCCACCAAGCCACGTTTCCCATCCACACATGACGACAGCGGTGCAGCAATGTGTTATTTCTACCCCATCCATTCAACCAACCACTCGCAGCCTCTATCTCATTCTTCAATTTGCGCTGCAACACCGCAGCCAACCTCGTTGAGTATCAAGGGGATTTCCAAAGGTATCAAGATTGATTAATTGGTATCAAGGTACTCCATTGGTATCAAAAGTATCAAGAGGTTTCGTCAAGTATCAAGCATGCCTCCCGACTTCATGGCGCCTGCTACAGTCGCGATCAAGCGGCGCCGCACGCGCATGTCGTCTGCTCTCCAGAGAGCTTCAATCGCCACAACGACCACCGCCAAGCAGCACCCGTCGTTCACGGGCAGCAGCGAATACGAAGACGCCGAAGTCGATGACAGCGACGACGAAGACCTCGTCACCCACCCACGCAACGT
>JAASGT010001074.1:0-11632 GCA_023334315.1 Globisporangium alternatum | reverse complement strand
GAAAGTCGCGCAGCCCTGGGTGTGTACTTTTGCAATTGAAGCACTCATTTATTATCTTCTAGGATTTGTCTCTGGATTACCGCAAAACCAAGATCGAAAAAAATGTCGCGCTTGTCGGCTATGATAAAAGTTGCTTCCATTAACGCTCAATATTTATCATTCTTGCAACGCTTTCCTGCTCGCAGCACAGCAATAACGCTCGCAAGGTAAATATAACTGTGTTAATGCTCTTACGTCACGGACACAGCCTCCTTGAGAATGACGAATGAGTTATGTCGTCTTTAAATGTGGACAAATACGTCTGTTTATGTTTGATTACTTTCGGGTTATGAGAGTCAGTCGAATCTGAGCGCTTATTTCTCTGTATACCTGACGTTTACCTTGTTATTGGGTACTCTTAACAGTTTTCTTACGCATTTCAAGGTAATATTGGAACAACATAAAGCAGATACAAACTTGCATACAATATGCTGTCTATAATCAAAGGTGATACTGATCAGGTCGGTCGGTTTTTTTAAGTTTAGGAGAAGCTGTGCACAGAAAGTGGGAGAGGAAGGCAGGAAAATCAATTCAGCTCTTCCTCCTCCGAAATAAGAGCAATCTGAATCCGTTTTACGCCTTCCCAGCAGCCAATGTGGAACAGTTAAAATCAATTTACACAGGCTAAAACGTATTTTAATTTGCTACTAACCACATCTGGAACGCATATTTATTGATTCTCACAGGACATTTTCCTCATTTTATGAACACTGTATCGCCAGCAGATCGACTTTTACATGTGCGCTTGACGAACTGGCGACCCGACTGTTTTTGTATGGAACAAAGTAAGATGATGAGTTGGGGGAAAGGAGGGATTCGGGCTTTGCCTCTCCATGCAACCACCGCGAGGGCTTCTTTGAATGGCGTCACGGACAGCGCATAGCTCCAGTTTCTCCGTCTCAAGCAGCTACACACCGCGATGAGCGGGCAGGACGTGTTCAAGGGCGCGCTCGGCTGGGACGACTGGATCTGGTGGACGGGCATCGGCGCCGTCGGGCTCTTCTTCTTCCTCACGCTCCTCTGCTGCTGCGTGTGCATGCAGCGCGCCAAGCGCAAGGGCCGCCAGGAGGCGCTCGCGGCCGTGCAAGTCCGCCAGCGCGAAGAAGCTCAGCGCGAGGAGGCCCAGGTGCGCTACGCGCAGGCCCAGCAGGCGCGCTACCCGGCGGGGCCTACGCAGGAGCAGCAGTACAAGTTCTCGCAGCAGCAGGGGGGATCACCCGCCGGCGCGCCCGCGCAGTTTGTGCCTGCTGGAGGGCCGAAGAAGAACTACGGTCCGCAGGTCATGGCGAACGGGTACGCGATGCCACCGCCTCAGCAGCAGCAGTACGGTCAGCAGCAGCAGCAGTATGGCCAACAACAACAGCAGTATGGACACCCAGCGCAGCAGCAATACGGTCAGCACCAGCAGCAGTATGGTCAGCACCAGCAGCAGTATGGTCAGCCACAGCAGCAGCAGCAGTACGGTGCTCAAGGAAAGCAGCCGCAGTATGGTGCTCCACCGCAGCAACAGCAGCCGCCGCACGGCTACTACCAGCCGCAACAACAGCAGAACGTACCACCGCCGCAGTACGCCGCCCCACCTCCGGCGCCACAGCAGAAGGTCGCCGAGGCACCACCGCAGGAATACCAGACGTATGCAAAGCCGGCTGCGTCGGACTATCAGCGCAAGACGTACCAGAAGCCTAAGCCGTGGCACTCGAAGGCGGCCACGGCCGCGCCGTACCCTTCCAGTGACGCCGTGTCCTTCAGCAGCACCCACTCGGACGAAGCGAACCGCAGTTTCCACAACAACGACGTGCCGTTCGTTGCCGTCACATCTCCATCGGGTAGAGATCCAGAACTGAACGCGTCCAAGATCGGCATGACGCTGCGCGACCGCATCGACGCGCTGCGAGAAGGCAGTGTCCACGAGAACCACACGCGCATCAGCGTGGACCCACAGGATCTCGAGCTGCCACCCATCGGCGCTGGAAGACGGTCGCTCGTACTCGCGGGCACGGTGCTCTCGGAGCAGTCCCCGTCGTCGTCGTCGTCGTCGCGCTCATCAAACAAAGCCGGTCCGCTCGTGAACAAGAAGAACGCCAAGCCGTCCGACGACCAGTTCAAGACCGCGCGTGATATGGACGACTACAGCAGCAGTAACGCGTCGTCCAAGCCGTTCTCTACGGGCCAGTTCGACGACGCCGAGTCGTACACGTACGAGCAGTCTGCCAGCATGGAGGCGGCAGAGACGCGCGACCGTGTGGGCTCGGTGGAGTTTTAAGCGTGCGCGAGCGAGTGATGGAAGCGAGTGCGTAGTACGTCTTTGTATCTTTCTGTTGATGGCCACGCGCGTTATAAAATATTGGATCGACCGCCGCTGCGACGTCATGAAGAAGTCTATCAAGAAGCAGAAGAGTACTGTGTATGCGGGGGATCATTCTGCTTTTCTTTGTCATTGGTTAGCGGCGCTTTTTATAATAAACAACCCCATACTCGAGTCTCTCTTTGAACAGCGTGTATGCCTCTGTGTTGATTAACTTGACGTCTCTATTTCCACCAGCCGCGTGCTGAGCCTGCGCCGTTGCCTGATAACGGCGCAGCATTGCTGGGCGAGAGTCCGATGCCTCCTACACCATTATTCGGCTTGCTCTTCATTTGGCGGAGGCCCTGGGAGAATGGACTCATGAAGCCCGCGTTGGTGTTGGTGTTGGTGTTGTAGTCGGAGACTGAGTCGCCGAAACTTGAGCTGCTGCTGTTGGCGAACGCGATGACGCGATCTAAAAAGTTGTGGAAGACCGTCGGATCCAGAGCGTACGGGTCGGCGCTCTACGGGAAATTGTCAAAGAGATCAAGAGCGGATCCACCAGCATGAGTTTTAGAGAACCAGACAGGAGTGATGCCATTGCAATTGGGAAAAGATACCGATTCCGTGGCGTCGATGTTCCGCAGCTCAGGCAGGACGCCCGGCCGCTTTGCTTGCGGTTTGATCATGTCGCGCTTGTTGCCGATTATGAGCTTTGGCAGTGCGTGGAGCTACACACCAGCAGGATACAAGAAGTAACGATGATGATCCATGAGAGAATAATCAGTCCGACACGGTGTCCAAGAGCAAAATACAGCGGGTCTCTTACCGACGGGTATTCGCCTGGACGCGCTGCGCTCAGCGAAGGCATCACGCACCCTTTCGCGCGCTGGTAGTGCGCGAGCTCACTTTCTCAGACACGTACATTGCATTTCCACACAGAGGTGTTAGTCCATCATCACCACCACGACATGCGAGCCAACGAGAGGTGTTCGAGTAGCGTACCTATTCCACGCCTTGAGGTGGTCGTACGACCGCGCATTGCTGAGGTCGTGCACAAATATCACGCCTGCGAGGCACACACAATCAATCCATTGGAAAGAAAGCAAAGTGCACACCTACCAGTCAGTATCGCAATCAATAGCCGACAGCCAACCTCGTATCTCAATGGGACCGAAGCGACGCGAATGCTCACGCACCTTGCACGTCGTGGTAGAACATGGCGCGACTGATCTCGTACTTTGGGTGACCGCCGACGTCGATGAACTCCACGTATGCCTCCTTCTCAGCACCATAGCCCTCTCTATACTGATAGTACTGCAACACATCGCAGCATACATACACACATAGATATTCCATGAGAACTCGGCGATCGCTTGGTCACTCTCTCAGATGTCAACGAGATCGTCCTTGTTGTGACTCTTGCGTGTCACCCACCAGCACGTGCACGTCGCAGCCCGTGGTCCATCGATGCGACTGCGCGAAACTGGAGTCCCGCGTGGCACTCGGATCTCTGCAGACGGCGTGCAGCAGCGTCGTCTTTCCCACGCCCGAGTCGCCCACGACCAGCACGCGCACGCTCGGGATCTCCATTCTCAGTTGTGCCGTTCGTGTTTTCCATGGTTGCGTTCCGCGTACCGCTAATCCTGTGAAAACTGGTCTCTAAAGCGTAGTCTCTGATAGTCGATATATATCATTTTCAAAAATACATCAGCTTGCACAGTTTTATCTCATTTACCTGTTGAACATGATAAAATGACGTAGCTGATTATTCATCTAAAGAGGAACTGCCATCGTTGCAAATCGGTATTGAGAGGTCTTGCCTCCCTTGCCTCAGATGATCTTCATTCCCGCAGAGAAGAGACCAAGCAACGAAAGATGGCGGACGAGTGGGGCTACGAAGACGCACCGGACGACGAGAAGCTCCGCATCGCGCAGCACTTTCTGCTCTCGAGCCCGCCTGGACAGGTCCATGACGTGTTGCGCGACGTGGCCAAGCTCGTGCCGGCGCGCGTGCTCACGGACGCGGCACTGCGCGGCGCGCTCCACGCGTACAACCTCAAGAACGTGCTGCCGGTTGAAGTACCCGACGCGGACTACCAGGTGTGTGTTGTTTCTTATGGCGTTGTGCTCTAGGAGTACCAGCGCGAGGTGATGCAGTGACTGACGTGTTTAACTTGTATGCGCTGCGTGGTGGGTGTGTTAGATCCTGATCTGTGAGGAAGGCGAAGTGGACTCGACGCACTACGTGGACCCGATCGGCAAGCGCGTCTTCGGCTTTGACCACGTCAAGCAGGTATGTGTTGTGGATGTACTACGTACGTACATCAGAGGTTGTTGGTTATCAGAGGCAGGGGGAGAGAGCTGACTGTGGCTTGTAACACAACTCGTGTGGAACGCGACAGCAACTCATTGCGGACGACGTGTCGGACCTGCCAGCGTCGTTCACGACGTCCTTTGAGAGCGAGCGGTGCGTACGCTGTTGCGCCCTCTGTAGATCAATATGCTCGTGTCAACAGGATATAGCTCCTGACAGTTGTGTCTTTGGTTCATGCGTCTAGACTGATTGTGCAGAAGGCGCTGCAGTCGTACTTGCAGTTCGAGTACATGCACCAGTGCGTCTCCATCTTATCCAGCTACTTGTGTTGTGGCATTCTTTCTATCTCGTTTACTCATGCGGCCGTCTATCTTTGTGTGTGTTTGCTGCTGCAGGGGAACTGCGGGCGTGTACGTGAAAGGCACGCACTTGATCGTGAATCTATGCACTGAGCGCATCAACTTGCGCAACTTCTGGTACGTCCGAGCTTTTTTTATTGCTTCTAAATGGGTTGAAGGACTGATGTTCCTAAACATCTACGATCTCATTCTCTCTTTGTAGGAGTGGACGCTGGCAGTCGCGCTGGGAGGTGGATTTGAGCACGAACCCACTGCAGGTGAAGGGCAGAATCGCGCTTCACGTGCACTACTTTGAGAACGGCAACTTGCAGCTGAAGAACGAGAAGAGCGTGGAGGAAGACGTGAGCTTCAGCTCCCCCACGGGGCTGGGCGACGCACTGCTTCGTGTGATCAAGGACGCCGAAGACAACCTGCAGACCAATCTGGAGGACATGTACATCAACATGTCCCAGGAGACGTTCAAAGAGATGCGTCGCGTCATGCCAGGTAAGCAGACAATGATGATTTCATTCTCCAGTATATGAGTTGCTAGCAAGGAGCTCACACATGTATGCTATCTTCTATGATTCGCAGTTACCCAAACGAAGATGGAATGGACTTTGCACGCGCACCGCACGGCCAGAGACCTCGGATGCAAGTAGATGACGACGTGGCGAGCCCAGAAAGTGGCGATCTGCGTCAAAATGATGAAGGAAATCGGCGCAAATGAGCCAGGTTTTTTGTTTTTGAGGGCTTGTGCTAAAGCTTTTAACAATCGTTGCTTTTGTAGCTGCTGTGTTTGATCGTTTACGCTGGAGCCAAGAACGATTCACTCAGTTGTCAGTCGCTTCGAGCGCTTCCAGCATTGCTGCTTCGTCAGACTGGAAGTTCGCCAGCTGCCACGACAGTTTCCAGATGTGCACAGTGCCGCTGGCATCACCGGCCGCGACAAAGTTGCGCTGACGAGGGTTGAAGTCGAGGCTGAACATGGGAGAACTCGCCGTTTTCGCAGATGCCGATGACGAAGAAGCTGACGAGGACGAGCCCTGTCCACCGGACGCAGCAGCTATCAAGTCCTTCCCACTCAGGACGACGACCGGGTTGACTCGATCAGCTTTGAGGTCGTACACGTAGATGTTCCCGTCCTCTGCAGCGACGGCAAATACCATGGGACGCGTCTTCGACCACTCGATCGCGTACAGGTACGAGGACGACGGCGCGACTTCCAGCGACACGATCGGCTCTTTCTGCAGATACGAGTAGATGCGCACGGTGCCATCTGAGGAGCACGTGAGGAACAAGCTCTTGCGAAACGGCGAGAAGCTGACGTCGTACACGGGACCGCCGTGTTGCTCGAAGGAGAAATCCATCGCGCTCGGGTACAGTGTGTTGGGGTCGATCTTGGCTTCATAGACCATCGCGAGCGTGATCTCCTTGGACTTCTTCTCCGTCGCGTGCATCTCAACTTGTCGGCGGATCGCGGGGATCCGGTGCGACGGCAGCTTTCCCACGAGTCGCGCGGCAGTCGCTGTCCATTTCTTCTCGCCCTTGAAGTCTGAAGACCGCGCCATGCCTTTCGTGAAGCACCGCGTGACCGCGCCGCCTTCCGAGCCGACGATGAATGTCCGACTGGTCTTGTCGCTCGAGCAGAAGCCCAGGGACTTGCCGCCGATGACGTAGCCTTTCTTATCGAGCGCCGCCTGGCTCCCCGCAGTGCCGCTGGTGACAGCAACAGACGGCGCATTGTTGTTGCCTCTCACGCCCGCAGGCAAGTGCATGACATAGCCCTCGACTGGGAACGCGAGCTTGTCCTTGAGTCGCCAGAAGAGCACCTTCCCGTCGCCACTCACGCTCGCGATCTAGGGTAAAAGCACAGCAGGATACGCAACGTAAGCAGCTTTAGTACGTGACCATCACGCAAGTAGGAATATGCGAGACTCACGTTGTACTCGGCAGCCTGGACGTCGTATACCCACGCGACTTTGGTCACGGGCTCGCGATGGAAGTAGTCACCGATTCCAGACGAGTAGAACTTGTACTCCTCTGGCTCGGTGTCCCAGACGAAGACCTCGCCGTTGAACGAGCCCGCGGCCACCAGCGACGGGTTCTTCGGATGGTACGCCACGCACATCAGTCCGCTCTACGTCATTCCGATGTCAATCACCACCGAGTTAGTGAGTCTGGGCATTGAAAGAATCCGATTGAATCAAGAGCCACGCACCGAGGTTTCGAGCACGAGGTTGGGCTTGAGCGGGTTGAAGTCCGACTGGAAGACACTCCAGAGGCAGAGCGCGGAGCGGTAGTTGCACCAACCCGTGTGGTCGAAGCGGCCGTAGGCGACCGCGATCGACGCGCCTGTGGCGTTCCACGACACCCCCGTGCACGACAGCTTGAGCGATGCCGCGGCTGGTGAGGACTCGACCTTCTTGCTCTTGTCTTTGCTGTTGACAGCTAAGTAAAATGCAAATGCAATGCGGTCAGCAAGTGATACCTGAGCTTGCAGTTGAAGCTACTCCAAAGCAAGCCCAGTCAAGTCTACCTTGCGTCTGCGGCGCCTGGAAGTACGCGTCAAAGTCGAACTTGAGCATGAAGAGCTTCGAGATGTTCTTTTCGGCCGACTCCTCCAGGTATTTCTCAAATCCTGCGAGTACACGAGCAAGCCAAAGGGTAAGTTTCTGCAAAAAATGCTGTGACCACGAGCTCGAGCAAAACGCACAGGCACAATACCGCCAAAGTAGGAGCTCGTCGTGGCGTTCTTGCTCATTTCGCGCAGCATCGTCGGCCCGATGCGTCGAAGGAACTCGAGCGTGCGCATTGTCTCTTCCTCACTGTCGGCCTCCCCCTTGGCGTCTTTGCCTTTGGTGTTCGTTGTTGTCGCAGTGGCCTTGGATTCCGTCTGCGTCGCGCCGTCCACGAAGCCGAAGAGCGGCTCCGTGCTGCTCTCGGACGTCACGATCGCATCCGTCGAGCACATCGCGTGCGCAGTCTTCTTGGTGCAGCGGCTCTTGAAGCCCACGCTGCCGAGCACTACGTCCTGGAACATGTCTGAGCTTCGAGTGTCGAGTAGTGCCTATCGCTGGTCGAGTGTGGATGAGAGGAGCTATTGTGCCTTAAGCGCTTGAAAGATCGCGTCTCTTCGTGGTGCATGAACATTTTTCTCTCTTGAAATACTTAAGACACGTCTATCTCTCATTCTCATTACTACAAACCTTTGCAAAGACCTACTTCCTACCAGGAGACGTCCGCAGCGTTCTCGCCGCCGCTGCCGCATCCACCACTGACGTCCGCGGAGCCGCAGCCCACGCCGCTCGAGGAGATCGGCGTCGCCGCCTTGCCGCGCATGGCAGCGCGGAAGAGGTCGGCCTTGTACTTCTTGAAGAGCGACTTGAGGCCGCCACCGTTCAGAAAGTTCTCCTCCACCTGCGTAAGCGTGAAGTTCACGCGGTAACCCTTGACGCTCACGTAGCGGTTGCGCAGGTCTACCGTCACCTCCTCACCTTCCGACACGAGCTCGTGGAACTTCTCGTCCGTCACGACGATGCCCAGTAGCGCGTTGTTCGGCTGGTTGCGCGCGTAGATGTATGCGAACGACTTGGCAATCACAGCCTGCACGCCCACGGCCTTGAGGCAGATCGCGGCCTCTTCGCGCGACGAGCCGCTGCCGAAAGCGGTACCGGCGACGATGATGTTGAAGCCTTCGCGCACCTTCTGCACAAACTCGGGCTTGACGTACGCGAACGACTTGCTTGCGAGCACCTCGAGCTCGGTCTCGCACTCCTTGGGCCAGAGCGGCGAGGACTTGTTGAGCCCCATGAACTGCGCTGGGATCACGGCGTCTGTGTCAATGTTGTCGCCAAACACTTGCGCCTTGCCCGAGAAGAGCGGCGGCAGCGCCGACTCGATGGCAGCAATCGCCGCCTGCTCCTGCGCGATCTGGACGTCCTGGTCGTCAGCGTCGCCACCCGCAAGAGTCGGCTTGGGCTCCGTGATCGTGAAGCGCGATGGCACTGGCTCACGGGGGGCGTCCAGCCAGTTGCGGTAGCGGTTGAAGTCGTCCTTGCTGATCTTGGCGATGTACGGCGTCGGGTCGCACACCTCCATGTCGAAGCTCGAGGCCGCCACGCACGCCGCCGAGCTCAAATTGCCAATCGAACCCTTACCCATACGGTTGCGGAAGTTGCGGTTTTGGCTCGAGAGCCACACCTCATTCTCGCCGGCCACGTCCGCGCCGATGCCCACGCAGTAACTGCACGACGGCACGCCGACCGTGAAGCCAGCCTCCTCGTAGATGCGGATGAAGCCGAGCTCCTTCAGGCGCGCGATGATTTCGAGACTGCCGGGCGTCACACGACGGCTGCCCTTTGGCGACGGGCGCTTGCCCTCCAACATCGCCTGCTGCAGCACCAGCGCGCCGAGGATCAGGTCTTCCTGCGTGGTCGTGCACGCACCGATGAAACACCCGTCGAGCTTCATACCGAGCTTCTCCGTCACCTTCACGCAGTTGTCTGGCGACGGGTACATCGCGATAAGCGGCTTGACGTCGCCCAGATCGATCACGTGGTGCGCCGCGTACTTGCAGCCCTCGTCCGAGCGAAAGAAGAGCGCCTCGTCAAAGTGCGACGTGCGGCCCTCGAGCACGCGCTGCGTGATGTCGTCAGCCTCAAAGACGCCGGCGATACCGCCGAACTCTGTGCTCATGTTCGCGATCGCGAAGCGCGCGTCGTCCGACAGGTGCTTCAGTCCTTCGCCGCCGTAGTACACGCAGCGCTCGAAGGCCACCGTGTTGCGCTTGAGCTCGCCCAGGATGTGCAGGATCACGTCCTTGCCGCCGATGCCGAACGACGGCTCGTTCACAAACTCAATGTACACCACCTCGGGCACCTTGAACCACGTCTGACCCGTCACGAGTGGCATGACGACGTCGCCCGCGCCCAGACCGGCCGCGAACGCGCCCATGCCGCCAGCACTGCACGTGTGTGAGTCGGCGCCGATGACGATCTGGCCGGGCTGTGCACGCTTGCGCGCAAACTCGGTGTGCATGATGGTCGTGTTGGGGCCCCAGAAGTCTGTGAGCCCGTGCTCCTGCGCAAAGTCAGTCGAGAGCTTAATGAGCGCCTGCTGCTTGGGCTGATCGTTCACGCGCGGGTCAGTCGTGTGGTCGAGCGCGAGCCAGAAGCGGTCGGGACGGTGCAACTTCGGGCGCCCGATGCTTTCGTGCATCGTGTCCATGGCCTGGAACGTCAGCTCGCTCGCGATCGTCCAGTCGGCCTTGACGCACACCACGTCGCCCACGGTCACGAATGGTTGCGTGAGCCCCACGGCGTGGTGGCACAGGATCTTCTCGATGACGTTCATGGGCGGAATGGTGCCTGTCGTCTGCTGCTGTGTCTCCGCCATGCTGCTTTCTATGCGCTGCTGCTGCTGCTGCTGTGTGTGGAAGCGTGGAGATGCGGATGTGGCGTCGTCCGGTGGTCTCGTTGAAGCAACTTGCGCATTCACTCTTCCAAGCATTTGCGCAACCACGAAGAAAGCGGTTTTGCGGTCTTTTTACGACCTTTTTACGGGTTTTTACGAGTTTTTACGGGTTTTTACAAATATTGGTTTGCGCATTCGAAACGCCAAAAGTGGCACACATGCGACGAGCGGCAAACGGCTGATTGGACGACCCACTTTTTCAGATGAAAGTTTTGTAGCCATGTGGACAATCTGGTGGTCGCTTTTCTTCGTTGCTGCTAACCCATGTTGGTGATCTTGTAGTTGCACTATCATCAGTTGTCATGGAGGGAACAGCTCTGTCGCTTCGTGAAGCGTCTGGCTTCGCATGCACTCGCGATCAATTGCTCTTTGCCTCCATGCATCAAGATCGATCTCGCGTGTTCGCTCTGTGCGATCGAGGGCCGCATCTTTCTGCATGGTCACTTGCTGCCGCAGCAAGTCCTAGAGCTGTCACCCCGCTGGCGGACCCAAAATTTCTGTACCTGCTGCAAGTGTTGGTCCTCGAACCATTGATATGGCGCTGTAATTGGTCCCGTAGTTGTTGGTGCTGTTGGAGCTGGTGTGCCAGAAAATGCCCTTGCTGCTGCGATTGACCCTTAATCTGTTCCTGTTGGTCTTTTGATGGCGTTATAGACACTATCAAGAAGTCGCTCCTCGAACTAGAGCAGTGGCCTGTAGACTTGTGAGTGAAGCTGCAGATTGTGGAAAGGAAACTGCTGTGGCTGGAGCTCGTGGTGGTGCTGTTGCTGCGGCTGGAGGTCGTTGGGAGTAAGCTGCTACTGTGGTTGGTGCTGCTGCGGGTGGCGGTCTATATCAGCGATTGCGCCGGCCAAAGCCCGAAGCATTCGACGGCTTTGAAGCTGCCGTGATACAGCTGGACGAGAGAACCCCACACGAGTAGCTGCCTCCGCAATGAAGAGACGCTGGCGCACAACCATCGGCTGTCTGTCAGTCATTTGTTGCCCATCAGCCATGTTGAAACTGAAGAGCGTGACGTCGACATGCGTGCATGTGCTCGTCGAGGAAGAAAGGGCTTGTGAGGACCATTACATTACATTAATCCATACACTACTTACTATATGCACACTGATACTCGACGAGTCTGTCCTTGCACGACACGCAAGTAGCGTGCTTCAATACGTTCTTCAACTCGAGACG
>JAASGT010001073.1:0-11632 GCA_023334315.1 Globisporangium alternatum | reverse complement strand
TTGCAGCCGTGCACGCAGTACCGGAGAGCTTGGTCGCCTTGACGCCAGAAGAAGTAGTGCACTGGGAGAATGCGCCACCATACACGGATAGTCACGTCGAGTGTTCGCGGAGTGATGAACTTGCGGAGGTAGCGCGCGTGATCTTGGAGTTGTGTCATGCTTGGTGCGTTGATGAGCACATGTCGCTGGAATGGGTGCGTCTTGGTTGGTTCTTTCGTGTCTGCGAGCGATGTGGACAGTGTCTTCGACGGGATCCTCGGGAACCAGTGCGTCTTGAGTGGCGTTGACACGCGCCACGGCCACAGCGGTCGGAGCTGTGTGTGCGGTGCTTCGATGATTTTGAAGAGCTTTGATGTGAAGATGCTTCAGATTTTCAAACGGGTGTGAGTTAGACTCTAGGTATTCAAATATCCACCCAGCGCTTAGTGCTGTACTGTACACGTATCCAATAACTGTTTGGGTCATGTGCGCAGTGAGTTTGGCTCACAACATCAAAATCTCTAGTGAGTCAGTTGGTCCGCTGAATTCAAGAGTAGGCAGCCAGCCAAGAATCTGCACGTGGTAACGTGTGTGCATCTGCTAAGCAATGCGGTGCACAATCACGATCACCAAGCATAACGATTGGCCCGGAGGCAGAAATCACCGGTGAGTTTGACAAATATACAACAAATGGTTTCATCCAGCTGTTGCCCACAATTCAGCGTAGAGTAAGTCACCAAGGATCCCACCTCGTTTGACTCTCAGTTTGATTGACTAGTTGATACTTTTCAGTTTAACCATTCGAGCGGAGTGGCTGGAGCAACAGATGCACCCATCAGTCTCGTCCACACTGGCGTCCTCATAATAACGTTGGGTTTGAGGTCACAATAAGCTGCACGGAGTCAAACCTATTTTCGACGTTTTCGACACAGTTGAGGTCAGTTCAGCACAAGAACTCTGACGGACACAGAAGGTGGGCTCACAGCTCGTGACGAACTAAAATGCACATTCGCAACACGCCACTTGAGTTCAGGACTATTTCAATCTGGGACCAGCACCACAATGGTGCACTTATTTGCTGCACCAATTATGACCCTGCGATGCAGAGTCAGCATCGAGCAACTGAGAGAAGCAGGTAATAATCCTGAAGATGCGTTCTAGATTGGGGTGCCTTTGTGGTCACATCTCTAAACTGGTTACTCGGTAATCACAGAAGATGTGTGGTGTCGCCCCTACGGTGAAGGCAAATATGATAATAGTGTCGCCATTATGCGCAGACCCTTGGACGATAAGCTGCCTTCTGGCTGCACCATCCATTTTAGTTCGTCGTCTAACTGGACGCACTTTCTGTCGATCAGCAGCTCACGCTAGTAGAAATCCTTTGCAAATAGCGCGGAGAATGATCTGCCAGTCGATACGCAACATTTACTACAGCAAGAGCATTGAAGTTGTATCATAATACTTTTTACGTCGGGTCTTTTGATGCAGTGAATTCTGGCTAAAACAAAGCTGGAATCCTTTGAGAAAAGTAAAGTGATGCCGTGTATATTACCCGGAAGTGGCGTGCAGTGTGTTGTCAGTTGTAACCTTAAGCTTCTTGTTGGCGTGGCCATTGAATATTTCGCACAGCGCCACGATAACTTCACAGGTAACCAATGACAGCGGCACGTACATGCCGTCGACGAGCTTGAAGTCACTGTCGTAAAGCTTGGAGCTACCGTAGAGTGTGCCGGCGCCCCACGCGACCATGAGCAGGCGCATAAGGTGGTACTTGAGGCAGTGCGAGTCATACCCTCTGTGAGAGATGAAGTAGCTGAGCAGGAGTGGCAGTGGGAACTCGACGATGAGGAAATAGAGCTCTTTTGTCTGGATGAGACTCGAGACGATCCCAAAGTCCTTCCAGAGGTTGATGGCGACCCAAAACCATTCCTTGCCTCGCCCCTCCGGGTTGTTCCTCATGTCGGTGGGTATCTGGCTGTCCTCGCCGTAATATCCTTTCTTGATGGTGCGCAGCATGATGAGCAGCTCGCAGCCCGCGAGGATCCCACTCGATGTGAGCTTCTCGTTGGACTCGTCCAGGGTAAACTCTCGATCCCCGTTAGTGTCGTAACGCGTCGAGAGGAAGTAGATGTTTAACGCCGCTCCTACAAGCTTGATAATCTGGATGGTAGCGGCGAATTTCGGGTGGCACAGGAAGCTCCAACTCCAGCCGAACCAGATGTTGGCCGAGTATGGCACGAGTACGACGATGACGGAAGCCACCACGATCAAAAGCGCGCAATAGGTGAAGTAGTTCACTCCAAGCCACTTGTCTGTTAAATCAGCGGCGATATCTGGCATTGCCGTGTTCCACTTGTCCGGTACATCAGAGGCGTAATCCGGGATCGTGTGTCCATTGTCCTTGTCGCCTAGGTTGAAGAAAGACGCTGAAATGGCAAAGATGGACACGAATTCGCAGAACGTGACGACCCAATCGACGAACTTGGGCAGACCGATGTTGTCTTTCCGCTCGTTCATGCCTTCTCTTGGTCAGTATAACGCACTTGAACGGCAACGAATGTTTGGGGGGCCGGGCGGAGTGTGCGCTTGATCGGATGACGGCTACTTGGAGAATAACAGCGTGCTGGTTGAGGTCGCGGCTGTTAATGGCTGGTGGCGGTGAGAGAACGCAACACAGCCTACCCAGTCCGAGGGTACCTCCTGAACACACATCCATCTCAATTGTTCAGTGCGGTTCTCTTGGAAGTCACCAACTGCTGCCCACACACGCATATCTTCTTTGTATATGATAAGTGCTGACCTTAGCAAAAGTTTCAGTGCGTGACTGGCCCCAATCTATGTTAAAAATATCAACATTGCATCTCATTGGCAAGATTGTCAGTCTGTAGAGAAGTTCGCGACCTCAAGCCACCGATATTCGGGCTTTTGTCGACAGCTGATCGACTAGCGCCAACGCGACGATCGACAGCACTGCTGCTAAAACCAGCGCGATGACCCTGACCGTGCGAGCGTATCCCTTCAAGCGCCTTCCACGACCGCCTAGCGTGTTGCAGGCCGTGTGCACTTTGTAATTTTACAAAGCGTACAGTGCTTGTCACTTCACCTCGTCTAGCTGATTGGTTACGCTGAGACTACCGGTTCGTTGCGCACCTTTGTATTATAGTATTGCTGGCTTCGCTCAGATGGGAATTGTGCACTGAACGAGGATAAGAAATGGAACACTGGTGGTCAGGACTTTCGTCGTTGCGAAGACCTACTTACTGGATTTCGTGTGCAGACAGCTGGATTTTTGCAGAATGAATCAACCCTATCCGATAACATCCATCGCTACTCGCTCTCATTGTGCTTTCCATTTGCGCTCCTCATACAAAACATCAGTTTACAAGCCTTCCGTTGAAGCCTCAGTACACTTTATCAACTCAACTGCCGTGGCTGAGCAACTCCCCGTGGCCGAATGGCTAGAAACTTAATTGGATTATGTGCTGTGCTTTCATCAGCTGCGATTAACTCACTTGAGTTGTGGGCTTTAAAGTATTCATGGACCTTGGCATCCTTTTCGAGATGCTTGCTCGCATGTGAATGAATCTCGAAGTATCCACTCAGAGCTTTAGCTCTGGACTGGGTTAACACGTCCTTTTACACAACCGATATTTGTGGTTGCAGCTATGGGTACAGTGGTTTAATATAATTTTATGGATGCATGTGTGGGTGCATACTTTGTGGCTACGAACGTGGGTACATTGTCTCGGTAGGAGTGCGCAGGAGCAAGGTTGCAGCAGGTTTGTTCCCAGCTTTTGCCTGTGATGAACTCATTCAGTTTGGTTTTCACCTTCAACGTCGCCACGGAGTGAGGACGCACCCCGTGGGTCCGGAACAGTGGGTCCGTTTGTCCTCTGATCTTAGTGTTGTCAGTCGACCAAGAATGCGCATTGCGCGTGTTTAATTGTTTTGATGAACTTGTCGGACCCCAGCCTGTACAAATCTATACTTGACGAAACAAACATTGCGTCATGGTGTACGTTCCCGGTTGTTCGCATCCGTTCAGTTTGTGGACAGACTCGAAAATAGTGGCCGTGTGTCTCTGTCATGTGTGTCGTGTGTCTGTATGGGTTTTATATACAGATCTCACTCCATAAGCCGAACGCCACTTGAATATTGAAATAGAGAATTATCTAACAAATAGGCTTGAGATGGAACTTTCATTCGATTTGGAAATGAAAAGCTCAATAACGGAGGAAGTCCAAGCATTTAGTATCGAGAAAGTCCTTCGTCCGATGACGCACTTGTTGTGAACCTAAGTGAGCACTCACGATACGCGTTGTCCCTTTATTGTGGTACGGTACAGTAAAAGGCAACTTGATGTGCATGAGTGTAGGTCAGGAAGGTTCCATAAGCAGAGTGTTAGTTGTGGTTCTGGAATGTCTGGCCAGTTTCTGACCTACGTGTCCTCAGGTCGTTGCGCCTTCACGGCACTCTCACTTTCCGATAAGCATCACAATACCAAGAACTGAACACGACTCTTAGAGCACCTTATGAACCAATAATATCGATTTGGAAAGAAATAGGGCGTCCCGCATGACATCTCCTCCTCCGACCCACCCAAGTCGGATGGAGCGATGGTGCGCGAGCAATGGTGCGCGAGCATCACAAGAAACGCGCGGCGGAGCATGGCGTCATCGTCAGTCGAAGGCAATTGAAAATTGGCGACCACTGTCAACCAGTGACCAGGATCAACGGGCCAAGTAGGTTGCCGACGAGCACCGGCGTCTAAGATCGGAACGGCGGAAGACCACAGAGCGGCAACGCAGGACATGTAACGGGGCTCAATTCCGTTACTTTAGCTTACACGTGAAGTAGAGGAAGCGTCGGTCTCGATTGAAGGTCGAGACGATCTGTTACTTAAGGTGCAAAACCAATTCTGTATTCTCAAACTAAATGCTGATTCTGGCACTCAGCCAGAACACAAAGACATGCAGCAATAAAATGACGTGGCATCATCTCATTGGCCAGCGGCAACAAGCCACCGACCAATTAGATACTGCCAAGTCACTAAAGTCGGCCAATTACAAGGCCCTAAAATATGCATCAGAACTATGTGTGACGACAGCCCGTCACATACTGCGTCAATGGCCGTGACTGCTGGGATCGTCACGACCAGTTGCTTTCTCATCAGCGCCTTATCGAATACATCAAGAGCGCTTCAGCTACCCTGGACATCTGTGTTTACCTGATTACCCACCCTCTTGTAAGTATACTCTGTTTGATTTGCTTTATATGCCTGCCTAATTGAACTAATTTGTCTGTTCTATGTACTGTTTACCATGTTTTTAGATTGGCAATGCAATTTTGGCCGTACACTCCCGCTTGCGACTTCTCGGGAAACGTCCTGACCTCTCAGACTGGGTGCGTATCCTGACTGATTCGGAATGGGCGCCGCGCTCGGCGAGCCAGATTTCAAGTTTCATCAATGCGGGTATTGATGTGCGGGTGGGTCTGCGGTGGATGCACCTTAAAGCGTGTATCGTCGATGAGAAACTCGAAATTACGGGTAAGGATGTGTATTTGTTTGTGTTATTGTCTTTCTTAGTGCTAACGGTGTGTCTGTCTGTCTGTGACTGTGTCCTAGGGCCTATGAACTACAGCAAGTGCAGCGCACACACGAACCACGAGCGCGTTGTGGTCAACGAATCACCTGGTCCGCTGACCGATTCGTTGAACTACTTCAACATGGTGTTCAGGGTTCAGTCATCTCAGCTGTCGGATGACGTGGTCGAGCTCGAGGTGGCACTTCGCTGCCAGAGGGCAGCCGATCGAGCGCTTGCTCGTCAGCGCCGAAATGTGGCGAACTGGTTGATATTTGATACGTCGCGTAACTTCGTGTGAAAGAAATGCATTTGACCAACGTCTTCTTCATCCCGTTTCTAGGTTGGCCGCGGCCGTGGCGTACACGAAGATGTCAGTGAACCTGTCCACGCTCGTGTTCATACAACGCTTCAACGCTGGCATGAACGCGCTCTACTCGCAGGCATTCGGCACCAAGAATTATAATTTGCTGGGCGAGTACGCGCTGCTCACGACGTTTTCGCTCACGCAGGTGTGCGCCTCCATGGGCGTGCTCTGGTGGCACCTGGGCGATATCTTGCGGTTGGCTGGCGTCCATGGTCGACTACGCACGCACGTACTACCGGCTGTCGCTGCTCTGGCTCTGTCCGCGCAGCGACTTTCAGGTGCTCTCGATCTTCTACCAGGCGCAGCAGATCGTGGTGCTACGGCGGCTATCAACGCGCTCTCGGTCGCGCTTAACTTCGTGTTGATCACGATCTTCACGTACGGTCGCTTCGGGCTGCCGCTCCTGGGCTTTGTGGGGCTCGGCACGGCGCTGGCGCTCTCGCTGCGCCTCGTGACGTATGTGCTTTACATGAACGTGTACCGCAAGCCGCACCGGCGCTGCGCGTAACGCACTGTCGCCATTGCGACTGCCTTTCTGATATCTGTGTCCCTCTTTTTCTTTCAGACGCCGAGTTTGACGAGGAGCAAGACGTGCAGGAGGAAGGGCTGCTCTCGTCGCTCAAGAGTCGCATTACGCAGGTCACGGATGCGACGGGGTCACACAGCACCTTGCTTGAGGAAACGTTAACAACGTGGCAAAAACCCTTGCCGATACAATGTATCTGGTGCTCGGCACTTGCTTGTTTCTTTCGACATGAAAACCAAGACTGAAATGTATTTGTGGCTATCTTCCTACAATGCCCTATCAACCTATAGCTGCATACAAACTCTAAGACTAACCGCACTGGCTTCAATTCAAGCCTCTCCGTAATTACCCCTTTTTACGAGCTAATACCGTTGGGCACTCGGAATCATTAAGGTGACGAAAATCTGTACTTTGTGTCCTCCACACTAAGTATCAATTAATGTGTCTTACACTAATCTATGTAACGGAGACGACCCCATTTCGGCTACTGACAGCAATGGAATGGTGGAGACAGTGAACACGAGGTGGACGACGAGCGCGCTTTTCAGGGAAATTCGCAGAGCACAACGAGCGAGAATGGCACATTACAGGTACCGTGTGTTATCCTTTCCAAAGCAAAACGATGGACCACGCATGAGTGATCAGCGCGAGTGACATTGCCTTTTGCTGCTAGATAAATGAGGAGCGCAGAGACAAATGCAGTGCCTTGTATCTACTTTCCTTTCTCCATGAATGCGTTCCCACTACACAGCACCACGAACATGCACATGCACACATACTATTCCTCACAACGTTGACAAGCGCGAACCATTCCGGAAGGATCGAAACTCTTGGTACGCCTCTTGAGCGCTTGGACGCGCACTCGGATCTCTGTGCATACACTTTAACGCAAAATGTCGAATCTCCTCGGGACAGCGACTCCCCATTTCCGGACGCTCGTCTTCTGTGAGAACTCGGAAGATGATCTCCGCGGTCAAGAGACCGGCGAACGGTCGAGTGCAGCTCGCCATCTCGGCAAGCACTACACCAAACGAATACATGTCGGCTTTCTCACTAAACGCCTCTCCGCGCAGGATCTCAGGAGCAATCCACGCAACGGACTCGGCGCTCTCTGGTCTCGATGTGTCCACTTGCCACTCGCTTGGGGCTCCAAAATTGCATAGCTTCGCGTCGAAATTCTTGCTCAGAAGCACGTTATGTGCTCGCAACTCACGGTGAATCACTGGTGACGTGAACGAATGCAGATACACCAGCGCCTCCAAGATGTCCAATGCGATCGCTGATTTCGACGGCATGCTCCTTATTGGAAGAGACATCGTCGACGCGAATGCGGCTTCAGGCTCAAACCAGTGCAGACGATGCGACTGGAATTTCTGCTCGCGATCTTTGTCAATTCTCAACAACGTACCAAGGTCGCCATTCGGTACAAACTCCAGAACCATCGCGATGTCAGAGATTGTCGTCCACGTGACGCCAATGAACTCGACAATCTTGGGATGCTCCAGCCGCGACATTAGCTGGATCTCTTGGAGGAACAACGTCAAGCTCGGACTATTCACAGCGGAGAGCTCTGGGAGGATTTTCTTCAGAGTCACGAACTGCGCTTCAGACCCCACACTCTCGCAAGTCATGGCGGAGACGCTGCTCCTTCGAAACTGGGATTGTCGACGCGTCACCTCTGCCAAGTACAGTATCCCGCAGCCTGCTTTCCCTAGCACGTGCAGAACCCGCACGTCATCGCTCTCAATGCGCAGTGAAAACAGTCGGTCGTCAAAGCCCATGGCAACGAGGATCGTGTCGCTGAGCGACATGCGGCCGCTCACTTGTAGCATCACGCGCATTTTCTTTTTCAGCTGCTGGTGCTTCCACGTGACCATTGCGATGATGCCAACAACGATCATCGTGATGGACAGGATCCCGACGATCAGGAACGACCACGAGAGCGAGCTCTGCTCGGACATGTTCTGGTCCATGCTGGCTTGCGCTGTCGTCGTTGGTATCGGTGTCGGCGACATCCCGACTTCCTCAGTGCTCACAGATCCGCTGCTGGACGGCGATCCATATATGCGCTCGAAATCAGCATCTACCACGTAAACACAAGCAAATGATGTCAAGATCAATCCAAGAAATGACTTTCTAAGAAACTCCTGCAGGGACAAGTAACCCACACACCTTCCAACACGCAGAGCTCCGCGTCTAACACGAGCACAGTTTTCGCCACTGAATGCTTACAGAGCTTTTGCTCCAGTGAAGGGAGAAAGGCCGCCCAGCTACGAAAATTCTTTAGATCCGACCGCGCGATCTCCAGCTCTGTCAGGGGATTGCCCCGCAAGTCTCTGTTGCACATCCGTGGGAGAGTAAGTTATGCTCAGTAGTAGCTGAAGCATGCAAGTAATGATTAACGAGTAAACTCACAGCTGCTTGAGCATCCGTGGGAATCGGATGCCTGCGATGGAGCTAATGGCGTTGTACGACACGTTCCTACAGAGATCATCCAGGTCGTTAGATCCACAGCATCGTTTGCGATAGTGAGAGTAAACAAGAGGATCGTACAGGTCCGTGAGCGATGAGAAGGAGGCGAGGCTTGGAAATGTCTTTAGCCGATTTGACGATACGTCTCTGTTACAGCCAGGCAAAAACGCAACAATTCAGTCAGTGAGCACCTCTAGAAAGCAACCGATCTGGCTAGTGAATAAGTATCGGCCTCTTACAATTTCGAGAGAGATCGAGGTACTGAGGAGCTGGTAAAGAGGATGGTCGCTAGATTCGTGTTGGCGAGAGATCTGTTCGTTTGGCATCAGAGAGCTGTCAGTTCAAATGAATACACACACAACGCGAAAACAACTCGCAATGAGAAGACTTACAGTGTATCAAGAACCGGTGGAAATGCGATTGCGTCAATGACTCCAAGCGGCTGGTCGTTCAAGTATCTGTTCAACAACGCGACGGATGAGCCTCAAGCCCAATCTATCAATGTAAACCTCGTGAAACTTTACGTACAGTTCATTCAGCGATGCTGGAAACTCGGCATCCGAAGTGTCATGAAGCAGGTTGCCGCCCAGTCGCCTGTGTTTAGTGTATATTCACATTGTCAGACACCACGTTTCCAGCATATTCAGGGTACAGCGGATGCTACTCACAAGATCTTGAGGTTGTTCGGAAACGATGCGTTCTCCAAGGACGCAAGCTGGCAAAAGCTCAGATCCCTGTACACACAAATAATCACAAGGTCGGTTCGTCTAAACCACAAAACACGATAAGATGTCGATGAGGCTTCATCTTACAGGATCGTGAGGCTACTTGGGAGGCGAACAACGGCGAGTGAGACGAAGCGATTGTAGCTCAGGTTTCTAAATGGGAGTACGAATACGAAGGCATTGCGTCAACAACCCACACATTTCCAAGCAACTCACGCGTGGACAAACTAAAGAGAGATCTTACAGGCTGAGCAGCGAGTCCTCGTTCACCACACTAGGGAAACTCTCGAGGTTGTTGAACGCCAGGTTCCTGTGCGTAGAATACCACGGCACGCATTAGAAAAGCGCTTAAAGTATTCGCCAGCAAATTCATGCAGATCGTGCAAATAGACGCGTCCGTATTAACGTACAGCAAGGATACTGTCGGGTAGTCTAGCACGACGTCGATCTTCCTGGCGCTCGCATCCAGTTCCGACGCACTCCCAGCGGTATTGACTTCAACTACGACCTGTTCGCACTTCTTGGTGATTAGCAGCGCCTTCGTGGCGTTGGTCGGGTGGCGGTCGAGTGTGCGCTTTCCTGCGGTCGGGCACATCACCATACTGCTACTGTTTGCTGCGGTGGCACATGAGGCGCTCAACAAGACGCACAACAGCAACACTGCGAGTAACCAACGCCACTGGGACAAGAAGATACCGCCAGAGCGGTGAGCGCAAGAGCTCCATGAGCCTCGCGTCGTCATTGGGAATGCGGAGAATGAACAGAGAGACTGCATGGAGCGAGATCTGCTCCCTTCTCCATGGCGTTACTAGTGCAGAAACAAAATGCGGCTGACGTTACAAAAAGAGGAATCTGGGTGAATGGGTAATTTATATGTAGCCACCTATTCACCCATGAGTACATGGGTTAATGGGTGGATAAATTTTTTTCATGTACCCATGGGTACATGAGTGTCTAAAAAAATTCGAATTTGCGGTGCTGTGATTACCGTCTTTTACTTGTCTTAAGGGTATTTCTTATTTTAGCCAATGGGTGATCAGAATCGCGCCAGATCAGTTATTTTCTGTCATAAGGGCCACCAGAGTACTGTACCAACTTTAACAATGGACTCAAGCCTTTCTGTGCTGAAGCGAGAGGCTGTGGGCGCCTCAGCCAGACGCGTGTGCCTCTCATTCGTTGTTTTCTCACGCGCAATGGGACGACCGCAAACTGGCGGAGCCGGAAGGAATAGTAAGCTGTACGTGCGCACGTCTGTATCGTACGCTCACAAGGCAAAGGTAATTGATGTGTATGAGGAGTGCGCAGATTTGTCAGAGACGATAACTCGAATCTATAGAACTGTCACATTACAAACTGCAAAAGAAGAAACAAGTTAGCAAATGGCTGTATGACCGTGCAAACATTCGAGCTATGTGTGCGAATAGGAATGGGAGGATGCACAAACGGCGCAAGCTCGGTGATGGCACTGTCCTAACTAAAGAAACCGAGGAGCAGATTGTGCTATGAATCAACTCCGTGAGGCGGGAAGGCATCCCGTCTCCTCCATGATGCTGCAGATTAAGGTAGTAGAGATCGCGAAGGATGCGGTCGTATCAAGAGAGATCTTCCGGGCATCTACAACTTGGCGCCGACGGTTTCTAAGACGCCATAGGTTCTCTATTCGTGCCCGGACTCGGCAAGGACAAACAACTCCATTGGACGCGCAGCAGGTCGCGCAGGCATTCACTGCAGCTGTTCGGCATGCAACGGTGAAGCAAGGGGTCTACCAAATCTTGTAATTGGCCCTCATGGCCATTGCATGGAGGTAGATTTGTGTGGTACACATCACCTCACAGTACACCATGGGTGACCATTACTGGTCGGATACCGGTAATACCGTTGATACCCATGTGCACTGGTGACGTCATTGGATGATGTCACTGACCATTCCGGCACAGACAGTGGATGCATTATGGAGTAATCACCACTGGTCACAATCATG
>JAASGT010001072.1:0-11639 GCA_023334315.1 Globisporangium alternatum | reverse complement strand
ATGAGCTCGTTGAGAGCATGGAGAAGATGCGGATGTCACCTCTTTCTATTCGGCTTTCAGCTTAGATTTTACACTCACTCATTCTACTTGCATTTCTTAATCATTTTAATTTGATTATCTGTTTATTTTGGTAACAAAAATTTTATTTTTTCGTGCGCACTAATGGGAGGTGTGACTGTATTTTGAAAAAATTTGTTTATTACCTTCTACCAACCCATACCAAACGGAGTGACGGGTTAAAGTATCTAACTGAGTAGAATGATTGGCAAACAACTTGAGAAAGTATACTAATACTTTTTCAAGTTGTTTGCCGGCCACCCTCGCTTACATACGCAGGAAATGAGCAAAATGCCCCCTTCGCTTTTTAAGCTCGCATTGTTGAAAGCGAAGCAAAAGCGACAGGATCAATTGATTACGATGGGCTTCCGCACGGCGCTCTTCACGAGCGCGCTCTTCCTCGCCTTCACGGTGCGTCTGCTCTCTATGTGTCGCTATGTGTCTCTCTACATGGTGCATTTGTATGCACTGACCTACAATGCCTCTTCTCTTTTTCTCTATCTTATAGGCGCAAAACGTGTTCGCGTCGACGCAGGTGCTCACGGAGGCCAACTTTGATGAGCAGACCAAGGACGGCGTGTGGTTCGTCAAGTTCTACGCGCCGTGGTGCGGTCACTGCCAGAAGCTCGCGCCGGTGATCGACCAGCTCGCGGTCAACCCGGTGATCACGGTACGTTTCTTCTTCTCTCATTCCCTCACCATCATGATTGAGCACTCCCCTCTCTGACTGTTGTTATTCTGTATTTATAGGAAGCGGACGCGCACGTCGCCAAGGTGGACTGCACGACCGAACGCAGCATCTGCGAGCGCTTCGGCGTGCAGTCGTACCCGACGCTCAAGGTCGTCTCGGGCGGCCGCTTCTTCGACTATGCGGGCTCCCGCGAGGTCTCTGCGCTGGCCAAGTTCACCGTCTCAGGCCACAAGGTCAACCCGCTTCTTCTGTGCTCGTATGCTGTGTGTGTTGTGTTTCTTGCTGACTGTACTCTATCATTTCTCTGTTTCCTAGACGTCTTTCTCGGAGAAAGTGCTCTCGTACCCAGAGTTTGGTACGTGTAGCTCTGCCCAATTGCGTTGCGGGTGGTGCAATCGGTTCTAATGCGACCATGTTTGGCTTATGTTGCCTTATGAAACAACAGTCGCGCAGCGTGAGAACGCGGCGCGCGAGCAGGCGGAAGCCGAGCGGACGAGCCAGGTCGTGACGCTCACATCAGCGAACTTTGACGAGCTCGTGAAGAAGAGCAAGGACTCGTGGATCATCAAGTTCTACGCACCGTGGTGCGGCCACTGCAAGCGTCTGACGCCTACGTGGCACCGCCTGAGCAAGGCGCTCCAGGACAGCGGCAGCAGCACCAAGGTGGCCAAGGTCGACTGCACGGTGCACCGCCGCGTGTGTTCGCGCTTCGGTGTGCAGGGCTACCCGTCGCTCTTCTACATCAATGACGGCGTCGTGTACAAGTATCAGCAGAGCCGCACGCTCAACTCATTCCTGGACTTTTTGAACGGCGGGTGGGAGAAGGCCGAGGCCATTGGCCCCATCGCCGACGAGACGCTGCTCTCGACGATCGTGGACACGGCGGTCGAGTGGGCGTCAGAGAACACGGTGTTGGCGGTCGTCGGCATCATCCTCCTGGTCGCGATCGTCGTGGCGATCCTCGTCGCGCTCCTAGACCGCTGCCTCGGCGAGAACGTGGAGGAGTACCGCGAGCTCCACAACCGCGTCCCGGCTTCTGGCCCAAAGAAGACCGAGGCCGCCAAGCCAAAGGAGGAATAAAGAGGCCATCAGGAACAACAAACAACAGAGGCGCAGGAGCAGCTGGCTGACTGCACGAGAGAGAAGAGACGTCGTTGTCCAAGATTCCACTTGATTTTTCCCATTACGGACAAAGAGAATGGAGATTTGCACGGTGCGCGAAGAGCTCAGTTGGATGGATACAACAGGAAGACAAGAGAAATACAAAACATGGTTTTCTAGTTAAATATTGATGGTGATGTTGGTGCATGTGGCTCGTGAAATGACTAGCATGGGCTACCCCTGCGCGACGACCGACGTCCAGTACTCGATCACCTCGAGGAACCAGACAGACTCGCGCTGCTCCTTGGCGTCCAAGTGCACGACCTGGTGCGCCAGAATGCGCAGCGGCGGTGGTGGCGCGCGGTCGTCACCTGTCAGCTGCTGCTGCTGTTGCATGAGCTTTTTCTGAAGAGGTCCGATGACCATGACGTAGTCGCCTGTGCGTGCATATATAGCCAATTGAGTGAGTGATATGCGTGTTGAAGCTCTTCTCGATGTGTTGTTTATGGTAAAATCACCTTTGAACGGCCTCTTGCCCATGCCCGGCGGCGTGTTCTTAAGGAAGACCTTCATATCGACGACTGCGACGCCTGTGCCGTCGTCAATGACACACTCGGTCGCGTCGCCATCGCACGACACGATCACGCCCTGCAGATACCCGCCATACACAGAAATGCATGGAGCGATCGTTAGGTTGAGTTCGTCCAGTCACTTGGCTATCCACACGCACGCATCTCGTCCTGGCTGAATGAGCAAGTGAGTACAGAGCACGCACCTGCACCCAGAGACGCGAGCAGTCGATGCCGTGCACCGTGGGCGTCGGTCGCGTGCTCGCGCGCAGCGCCGTCTGCACCTGCGCCACAAACGCCTTGGCGGTGCCGTTCGCCTTGCGCTGCTGCAAGGCTGCCGCCATTTTCGTGTGATAATGGGTCAAAATGGCAGGCTTGAGTACCGTGTTTGATTTGTTAATTACGTGAATGTTTTAATTTTGATCGGTGCGAACTTCAACCTGCCATACAATCGCCCATTGACAAGTACTCCAGCAGCTTATCGCTCTTAAGCGAGCGCCTTCGATTCGGCTGGCAATGACTTCTTTCTAATAACGGTTTCTATCGCTGCCGCCGCTACGCGAGCCATTCGCGTAGCTGCTGTCGCTGCCGTTCATGTGCGCGTGGGGGTCCATGGCGTGGCCATTGCTTCGCGGTGGCGACCGCGGTTGACGCTCACGCTGCAGTGGCTGATGGTAGTCATCGTTGCGACCAAAGTCACGATCACGGTCTCCACCGCCGCTTCGAGGCGGACTGCGGTCACTGCGGTAGTCTCGGCGCTGCTGGTAGCGGTCGTCACCACTACCACTGCCACCTGAGCCGCGTCTCTCTCTGCTGCGATCTCTTCGCACCGGCGACCGACTGCGCTCACGACGGCTACTGCCACCACCGCCACTGCTGCGGTGGTTCTCGATATCGTCGCGACTCGAGTGCGCGCGTCTGTCGTCGTACATTCCTACTCCTCCACCACTCTGGCGGTCCGAGTCGCGATTGCCACCCCAGCTGTCTCTGCGCTCACCGCCTCGGTCGCCACTGCCTCGGTCGCCACCACCTCGGTCACTAAACTCACGTCTCTCGCCGCGGCGAATGTTGTAGTCCGAGCGCAAACGCTGGCCGTCGATCACGAGCTCTGCCTCGAACGCACGCTTCGCGTCCGCGACCTCTGCGAAGTCCACGAACGCAGACATCGCCTGGTTCCCGCGCGCCTGCGGGAGGACCTTCACATTTTGCACTATGGACATAGTAAGATATGAACCATTGCATCCACAGGTTAACTAGTCGGTACCAATTAACCACTTACAGTCGCATCAACATGTGCACGTTACCTGCGCCAAACTGCTCAAAGAACTCCTCGAGCTCACTCATCTTGATGTGCGGTGGGATGTTTGCGACAAAGAGGTTCTGCGACACTGGCGCGTCGCCACTCTCACGTGCACCGCCATGGTCCCTACCACCACCACCACCGTTGCTGTACGCTGGTCGGCCGACTCCGTCGCCTGTCGAGGTGGCGAACGCCACTTTCATGCGGCGCCCCCGCCAGTCCTGGTTGTTCATCTCCTGCACTGCCGCCTGCCACAAACGAATCGCTCAATAAGCCCAACAGTTATACTCAGACATAACCACATGCAGACGCTGTACGTGCCACACACCTCAGCATCTCTCGCTTCCTGGAAGTGGATGAACGCAAAGCCGCGCTTGACTGCGCATTGCTCCACCTTCCCAAACTGCTCATGACACAGACAGAGAGCGTGATAACAGTGAGCCACAGCAGTACACACACACAGGGACAAAGAGTACGAAGGGTCACTTACTCTGGCGAACTCGTCCTCGAGGTCGCGCGGCTCGAGCTCGTACGTGAGGTTGCCGACGTAGATCTTGGCCATGGCGCTTGCTGTCGTAGTAGCTCTCGCTGTCTCGTTTCGTATTGTGCCTTGTTGTTTCGTGTCTGGTGTGTTTCTGATTTGTATGGGTTTCAGTATACTGGTGTCTCGTTCCCCCTTTTCACTCGACTAAGTGCGTCTCCGTCAAAGTACGAGAAATGGTGCGCTTAGATTCAGAAAAGTCCTTTGACAGAAAACTCACGGTACTACTCACTTCAACTTGGCCGACATCAACCACACGGCTGATTTCAGCAAGCGTTGATGCGCGTGCGTAGCTCTTCGTGGACAGCCATGGAGACCACATAGGACATCTTATACAACGTGCAGTGCCGTATACATGTGTGACGATATGGATGAGGCACTCCCATCCAGTCCTCCTTTCCTCCCTTCAACTGCGCGTCTCCGCGTGCGAAACGACCGCTGCGACCTACAGATCCCAATCCGTTTCACGAGCAACTACCGACCCCTTAAAGCAAGAATTGCGCCGATGCATTTGCCAGCTGGTGGTCTGATAGAGAGCACTTCCTTCCATATAACCCTCGCCAGCAGCAGTGCACTAGGAACCACAAGAGCGCAAGGATGAGCGAGCTCGTGTTCACGTCGGACGAAAGCGACTGGGTCTTCGACTACGTCATGAACATCTTCCGCTCGCCCGCGTGGGAAGTGCCCGTGATGTGCTTCATCGACGAGAACTGCGCGAGTTTCGACACGGGCGACGAGAACAAGTTCATCTACACGGACCTGCACCAGCAGTTCCGCGAAGTCGGTACGCCAGTAGCAGCGACCTATGCGCTGTGTCATCTCTGCCTAACTAACACTGCTGTCATGTATCAGTGGAGGGCGTGCTGGGCTCGAGCCTGGCGGAGATCGGCATCTCGCCGTCGGACTTTGCCGACATCTGCGAGCGCGGGCGCAACTCGACGGACATCAGCATGGAAGTGGTGAACCAGGTCCTGGCCATGGACGACTTCCTCACGTTCAAGAAGCTCATGATCAAGCGCAACCTAGAGCTCGAGCTCGAGGCGATCAAGGCGCTCCGTGAGGAGACTCTGGACGGCTCTTCGCTGTCCTCGGCGGACCTGGACAAAGACATGGAGACGCACTTCATGGAGCTGAGCATCCTGTACAAGCAAGAGGAGATGGAGCAGGCGGAGCTCGAGTCGGCGATTGCCATGTCCATCGCGATCCAGGAGGAGCAGCTACGGCTCGCGTCCGTGGCGTCCAAGGCCGCCGAGGACAAGTTCGATGACTCCCCGGAGCGCAAGGACCCAAAGCCCACGGCTCTCTCACCCGAGGAAGTGCACCGGCAGCTGCGCGAGAACAAGAAGAAGGCCGAGGACATCTTCAAGAAGAACAAGGAGTCGCTCCAGGAGAACAAGAGCAAACAGCAGGAGTGGCAGGCGTCGGTGTGTTCTGTCATGAAGTGGATGTGGGTTTCTGAGGCTTTCAGGTGCTTACTGATGACTTTGTGGCTTGTATCGTAATGGAAGGCCGAGTTCTCGGACGAGGAGATCAAGCGCCGCGAGGAGTACTTGCGCAAGCAGCGCGACCGCATCATCGAGAAGAAGAAGCAGGAACGCGAGCTGCAGCTGCGCGAGTTCCGCCAGGAGCAGAAGGAGACGGCGCCCGAGCCCGTGAGTCATCTGTCTTTTGTAGTGTCATGCTGCCTCCCATCAGGTGCTGATCATTAAACCTTGTTGTCTATTGTCCTGCCTCGCATTAGCCACCACAGCTTGTGGAGAAGGTGCAGAGTGCGACGCCCGAGGAGCTCAAGAAGTCCGAGGCCGAGGAGCGTCGCAACGCGCTGCGGATAGCGCTGGCGCGTCGCATGAAGCAGGATTTGCTTGAGTCGTCCAACACCGACGAGTCCAACTTCAAGTTCCAGCAGGTACGAAATGATGGATACGGTCTTTTTGTGAACCTCAAAATCAAACGTGAGGCTGAGATTGCCTGACTGGCTGACTGGTTATATTTCGTTCAGTTGGCAGAGCTGGACGAGAAGATGCAGCGCGTGGAGGAGCTGCGCCGCAAGAGCCAAGAGCGGGAGCAAAAAGTGCACGCGAAGCTGGTGCGTTGTTCTCATTTGTATCTTCTCTGTTTACTGCTACCGCTCAAAACTCTAAGACTCACTTTCTCTCGTTTGCACTGGAAAATGACATGGTTGGTTGCTAGGGCGGAGGCGTTCGTGCGTAAACTCTTCGCGCAGCGAGCAGCTCCGTTTGTCCATCAATAAGTAAGCACGCATCGCAACTGCATAGTTCTTCACAAATCAATACATGTCTCTGCATATAACAAAGCAACGCACGAATGTGTGGGAGTTCCAATCAATCAGTTTGCTTGCTGTAGTTATATTATATAAACGCCAACCTCAGAAAGAGTTTGCTGGTTAGCGCTTTCTTTAGTTGTCGTGGAACTTCTTGTTCGTCTTGGCCATGTCCTGGAGCAGCGGCGCCGGCGTGAACTGCTCGCCGTACTTGTCAGCGAAGCGCAGCATCATGTCGTTGAACTTGGCGCTGCCGACGCGGTCGACGTAGCGGAACGGGCCGCCGATGAATGGCGGGAAGCCGATGCCAAAGACCGCGCCGATGTCGCCTTCCGTGGGCGACGCGATGATATCGTCCTGCACACAGAGCACAGCCTCGTTCACGAAGCGCGACACGAGGCGGTTGATCGAGTCCTCGTCCGAGAGCTTCAGGTCCGTCTTCTGGAACTTCTTGACGATCTCCAGTGCCTCGGCGTTGATCGTCTTCTTCTCCTTCTTGCTCTTCGGCTGCACATAGAAGCCCTTGCCGCTCTTCTTGCCCAGGAAGCCCTTGCTAATCATCTCGTCGAAGAGCTTCGGGTCGCCGCCCACCATGCGCACACCGAGCGCGGCCGACAGCGTGTGGTTCACGTGCGCCGCGACATCGAGTCCGACTTCGTCGGCTAGCGTGATCGGTCCGACTGGAAGCCCCCACTTAGTGATGAGCTTGTCGAGGTGGTCTGGCTGCACGCCGCCCTCAACCAGCGAGAGCGTCTCGGCAATGTACGGGCCGAGGCAGCGGTTCACGTAGAAACCCGGTACATCCTTGACGACAATGCACGTCTTGCCCTGGCGCAGACCGACGTCGACCGCACGCGCGGCGACGCTGTCCGACGTGCCCTCATGACGGATGATCTCCAGAAGCGGCATGCTCGGCACAGGCGAGAAGTAGTGCATGCCGATGACGTTCTCCGGGCGCTTGCTGGCCTTCGCGATCTCCGCGACCGAGAGCGCCGACGTGTTCGTCGCGATGATGCAGTCCTTCGACACGTACTGCTCCAGGTCCTTGATCACGCGGTGCTTCAGGTCCATGTCCTCAAAGACGGCCTCGATGGCCAGGTCCGCTGACTTCATGTGCGTCTTCCACACCTCGTCGTCGTCCGAGAGCGGCACGACGTTCGCCATGACCGCGTCACGCTCGAAGACTGACATGCGCTTTCGCTTCACCTTCTGCTCGAGGTTGCTGCGCACGTAGTCCTCACCACGCGCCGCCGCCGCCGCGTCGCGGTCCTTGAGCAAAACGCGGATGTTCTTCGCCGCAGACACCTGCGCGATACCGGCGCCCATGAGGCCCGCGCCAACGACCGCCATGGTCTGCACGGGCTTCTCCGGCTTGCCGTAGCGGTTCTTCTTGAGCGACGTCTGGCCAAAGAAGATGCTCATCAGAGCCTTCGCCTCGTGGGTCATGCCGAGCTTCGCAAAGTTCGAGGCCTCGACTTCAAGGCCCTTGGTAAGGCCCCCTTCGACGCCCGCCTGCACGGCCTCGAGGATCTTCTTCGGCGCAGGGTAGTGGCCGCCCGTCTTCTTCTCGACCATCTCGCCGGCCTTGTTGAACACCACCGAGCGCAGCGGCGTGTCTTCGAGGATCCTGTTCACGAGACCCTTTTGCTTCTTCTTCGCCTTCAGGCTGCCCGACGCCAGCTGCTGAGCGGCGGCAATAGCCGCGCCCTCAAGCGCGAACGGGTCCGTCACCTGGTCCACGAGACCAAGCTTCTTGGCCTTGTCCGCGGCAATGTTCTTGCCCGTGAGCATCAGATCGAGCGACGCCTGCAGGCCAATGAGCTTCGGGAGGCGCTGGGTGCCGCCGGCACCAGGCAGCAGACCCAGCATCACTTCAGGAAGCGCGAGCTTCGTCTTCTTGCTCTGCGACGCGATGCGGTAGTGGCACGCGAGCGCGACCTCGAGGCCGCCGCCCATGCACGAGCCGTCGATGGCTGCCACGAACGGCTTCTTCGAGTTGGCGATGCGGTTCATGAACACCTGGCCGTTAGCCGAGAGCGCCTTCATTTCCTCCTCGGACTTGCACGCGCGCAGCTGCGCGATGTCGGCGCCGGCGATGAAGCAACCCGGCTTGGCCGAGATGAGCACGACCGACTTGATGTTCGCGTCCTTCTCGACCGTGTCGAGCAGCGTCGAGAACTCGTCCGTCATCTGCGACGAGATCGTGTTCACCTTGGCGGTCTTGTCGTCCAGGCGGACGATCGCCACGCCGTTGGCGCTCGACTCGATCGACAGGTACTGTCCGTTGAAGCTCGTTGACATGGCGCGCGACATGCCTACCATTAATGACACATATCATCACCACAGCAACTGTAAGCACCGTGGAACAGTGCAGCAATGACAGCCAGTCGACTACTTGGAAAAGATTCATTTGCGCATGTTGTTGCAGCTCTTGGATCTTTTCACGTGCCGGCATCAGCGCGAAGAGCTAAACATGTGTAACCAACGTACCCTTGTGCGCGGGGCGGGCACTGCGCAGCGCAGTCTGCATGAGGGCCATTCTTCTTCTGCTGCTGGTGGAGAGAGAGGCGGGTGGACGGACGAGAGCGAGGGGTTCTTACTGTTGCGGCCGCCGATTCGGAAGTGACTGCCGCAAAAGATATCGTGGAGCTCTACTTTTGAAGGTGAAAGTGAAGCGAGCACGTCGGAAAACCGTTTGGATTCCGACGAGCCGCCGCACGTCACGAAAGGACAAAAGCACAAACGACGGGAAAAGGTGGAGAAACGAACCAGTGCAGGAAGAGCAAAAGCTCCATCATGGCTTGATTATAGTGTGTGAAAGCGCACACGATTTTTACGAAAACAAATTAGCGAAGCCACAAACAGCGCCTTATTAAAACCGTTTGAGTACTTTGACCGACTAAACCCGTAGAAACGGCACTAAGAGAAAATATGGTTAAAGGCAAAAGCACGTGTGACGACGTCGACGCTGCCTCTAGCAAGATTATCTGTTAAGGTATCATATGGTGCAGAGTTGTGTGTGGATGCTGTCAGTTTATTTACTTTAACGAATAAGTGCTGTACTAATCACAAATTCAGACAAGAAAATGAAAATAGAATTGCTTGAACCCTCATAGTGAAAACAAGTGAAAACAGCAGCGGCACCTCCAAGTTGATGCATTTGTCCGATGACCCCAAAACGGCGAAGCCATTGGGCAAGCACTGGTAAATGGATACAACGTATCCGATTTATCATCGCTGGCTAATCACGATTCACGATACGCGAGAGACTACAGTGAACGTGTTGTGTATTATATCGTTATGCTACCGTGTTTGTGTGTGTAAATGTGCTGTTGTGATCAGCATTACACATTCTCGCCGCTGTCATTGTTCGAGTCGCCGCCCTCGAAGCGAATCAGAGCCTTCTTGAGCTCGCTGTTGCCGGACAGCGCGCCGTGGCTTTTGTCCTCGCTGCAGTACTTGGAGTTGCAGTTCGATGTTTTGGGCAGCGCAAAATAACTTAACGTAAACTGCCAGATTAGTGTCCTCCGATCAGTTTTGTGCGCTATTGCTATTTTGCCAATCAAGCATCGAATCAAAAATACCGATATCTGATCAGTAAAAATTGCAAATAATCTTTCTGGTTGCTATCCTAAACAATTTTATAGTTTTCACCACTTGTTTGGCGCCAACTGATTGGGCGTGTGTGATATAGCGGGGTATGTATCAACAATCAACCAGGTCTGCCTGGGTCGAGTCGGAGCTAGGACAGCACACAGATGCAGACACAAAATACCAGATCCAATATGCAATGCTAGCTTTAACCCTTTGGTCAATCTCTCACAGTTGTGTACCCTTGGCGTAGTTCTTTCAGATTGGGTGGAGTGTGTACGAGCGTGGACAGAGCACACCGATACTAACGCACTTGATGAAGACACTTAGGACGGATCTCGCACGGGAGAAGAAGAGTCACTTTGTGTATGTATATTTACCGGTCCCAACACACAGGGCCTGAAGGGTAGATTTTCCTGCTTTCTGGATAAGCCGCTATCACAAGACATACACAAGCTACTGCGTAACCTGAGCGAACGGTAAACAATCGTTCCGCGTCCTAAGCTAGAGTAGGAGATCAACCCAAATGTTCCTCCTGAACGATACGGTTGTATCTAAACCCGTGGATGTTTTCCACAAGCCTAGACGGACACTTTTGTACACTTCTTTCACTCTCTCTTTTATACTTTGCAATATGGAATACCTTCACTGCCCTAGGACTCAGGTAAATGGGGACAATATGGAGGACCTAAGTCTGGAGTTGCACAAACGGTCAGCTGGGTTTCAGGGGTGTTCTTCACACGCTTTGCTTCACACACACCAGGCACTCGCACACTGGTACTGGCACACTATGCATATACAGGCACACTGGTACACACGCTTATCGGTACGGGCTTCTCTTCTTCACTCGACGATCCAGCGTACTACAAGTTGTTGGACGAGGAGCTCTGCAGGAGGGAGAGAGGGGAGCGGAGGGACTTGTGGGGTTGGAGGGAATTTGCTACTGATTGGTGGGAGTGGGACTGGCTCCCTGGACTCTCCAGGGACCAGTCCTGCTCTCCTTTTAAGTACAGTAACGAAATAAGTACGAGTCTGAACCTAGACGAGCTGACGACCAAGGAAACAAACCCAGGTATTACTGACCTAGGTGATCACTGACCTAGGCTTTAGACCTAGGCGGATGCAAACCTACGAACTGAACTTGATGCGTGGTTCTAGTGTGCACCTGAGCTAGATGTCCTGAGTCACATCTTGTTTTCTAAATGGTCCCATGCAGTCGTGACCTAATGCCAAGAGACTGAGTGCGACTGTCAGAAAACCTGGAGCGACCGGGTGAGCCATTCTTAACTGGAACGATGGATCGTGGCGTCAGTTGAGCTTAAAGGTCTGCTCAATTACGAACTCAACGACAGTGGCAAAAGTGAGAATTGTGTCGGCTGAGGCACGCGCAGATGTGATATATCACACGACGCAGACAGGCGCCCAACAAACACCTCATACGCATCCGCAGTCGCCGCGCGAAATTGCACCGCTCACGGCGTGCACGCACTCTTGGCTATCGCCACAGT
>JAASGT010001071.1:0-11688 GCA_023334315.1 Globisporangium alternatum | reverse complement strand
TTTTATGACGATACGACAATTAACTCGTGCTGTGAAGTGTTTTACAATGCACCTTATTGATTGGCTAAAATCGCGATACGACAATTACCTGAACACGACAATTGACTCGAGGAATACGGTACTTTTCAAGTTGTTTCTCAACCATTTTCATTCCCATATCGGGGTGATGGGTTAAAGTATGTAACTGAGTAGATTGTTGGCAAACAACTTGAAAAAGTATACTTATACTTTTTCAAGTTATTTGTCAACAATCCTCGCTTACATACGCACTGACCTTGTTTTTGCTGGGAAGAGGGGTCTTGGGCTGGCGTGGACACGCCAGCAAGCACGAAGAGCGCCATTCGACAAGCGAGCGAGCACCATGGCGCCCCCGCAGATGAACCCGATGCGCTTCATGCAGCTGGCGCTCGGCACGACCATCGCCTTCTCCGTCGTGTACATGTGGCAGTTCGTGTACATGAGCGTGCAGGAGCCGTCGGCCGGCGCGGGCTTCACGGCGTCCGTGCGCAACCGGCTGCTGGGCAAATCGCAGTACGTCGTGCAGGGCTTCGAGGAAGGCTACAAGTTCGTGAGCGAGTACGACCCGCAGACCCAGGGCCCGCTTTACATCCTCTTCATGAGCGACGCGAACGAGAACGGCACGTACTGGTGCCCAGACTGCGAGAAGGCCAAGAAGCCCATCTACGACTCGTTCAACCGCGCGCCGCGCGGCTCGCGCCTCGTAGAGATTCGCATCGGACCCGAGTCGTACTGGGCCGATGACAACAACGAGTTTAAACAGAACCAGCTCTTCTACATCGACTACATCCCGACGCTCATGCGCTACGAGGGCGGCGGCAACTCATCGACGATGCTCAACGAGCGCTACTGCCTCGACGAGGAGCTGCTCGACTACCTCTTCCGCGTGCCGAAGCCGTCGGGGGCCAAGCCAGCGAACAACGCGGTCGTGACGCTCCGAACTTCCGACGACGTCATGGCATACGTGGATAACTTTGACGGCTCGCATCCGCTATTTATCTTCTTCGTCTCGGGCTGGCACTCGTTCAACGGACGGCTCTGGTGTCCATACTGTGACCGCGCGGACGTGGCTGTGATGCACTACTACAACACGACTGCGCCGACGAACGCTGTGATGGTGCGCGCCATCGTCGCGGAGACGTACAAGCAGTGGAAGAAGAAGAAGAACCCGTACAAGCGCCCCGAGTTCCGCGAGAAGATCGCCAATGTGCGTGGCGTGCCCTACCTAGCGCGCATCCACAAGAACCCCGGGTCCGCTGCGCACACAACCGAGTTCCTCCCGGACTTTGACGCCAAGGAGCAGCTCCAGCTCTTCTTCAAGCAGTAAGTAGACCGCTATGCGGTGCAAACACAAGACAGTCGAGCAGCAGCAGCAGTGTGTCGTAGAGCTGAGCAAGTGCACAGACCTTTCGTATAAATCAACCAGTGTGTGCGTGTCAACTTGATCTGTTCAGGCACGATGGAAGCTCGTTTATAAGAGCCACACTGTCACTGTTCGCAGGGAAAACACCTGTTTTCACAGATCGTTCCCAGTGACTTGGGCTCTTATCCCGCTCCGTATGTCACTAAATCGAGGTCCTATTTCTTTCGGCGTGGCCAAGATCGTCTCGCGTGGAGTCAGTCAGTCAGTCGGTGCTTTAAGTCTCATTTTGCAGAACACTTCCAGCAAAAGGCACCAGCAATGGACAAGCACCGCGACCGGCGCCACCACGGCCCAGCGCCCGCGAGCCCCTGGAAGCTCATCCTGGGCGCTATCGGTCTACTCTACGTGCTCTTCCTCGTGCGCGTGAACGTCTGGACGACCGACGCGACCGCGAACGTCGTCAGCGGCGGCAACGTGCACGTCAAGGACGCCGCGCTCATCCACAACCAGCGCGACTTGGAGGACAAGTTGCAGCAGCAAAAGGCGGCTGCTGCTACGAAGACGACGACGGCGACCATGCCACCAAAGCCACAGCTGCGCGTTCCACCCGAGAAGCCGACGCAAGCGGCTGAAGACCCAACGACAAAGCCGCCGGCGTACCTGGACGCGCTCAAGTCGACGCTTACATCGATGCCTGAAATGAAGAAGGACAACGAAGGAAAAGAAAGCGAACCGGAAGCGCCGATCTACGAGACGAGGGATCCTACAGTGGGTGGTGGCAATGCAGTCGCGCAAGTCGACGCGCAGGCGCCGACGGAGCCTACTGCGAAGATGACGACGGTTGAAGAGATGGCGATGATGGTGGAGGAGAAGGCGGCGCATGACCACGAAGCCGAGGGTGTCGACGCCGAGGCCGAGGCGCCCATCCATCTCGCAGTGGCTGTAACGCCGTCCCCCGCGCCTTCCAAGCAAACCGACGTAACGCCGTCCCCCTCTGGCCCGACCTTCGAAGAGCGCCACGACGTCATCTCGGGCTACGAGCAGACGAAGGAGTACTTGCAGAACTACAAGCGGCCGGCGGGCGCGCCCGAGAGCGAGGGCCTCTTTCTCTTCTTCACGTGCAGCGACGACGACGGGAACCCGCACGATTGGTCCACGCTCTGCACGGAGGCGCGCAAGAAAGTGTACGAGCTCTTTACCAAGTCGCCCGCGGGCAACCGGCTCGTGACAATCCGCGCTGGCTCGGAGGAGTTCTGGGAGTACCGCAACGATTTCTCAAACGACCGCGACCTGCGCGTCAAGTCCGTGCCTTGCATCATGAAGTGGGAGGGCAAGAACGGTGCGACGTCGGGCATGATGATCGGTGCGTCGCTGCTCTACGAGCCTTTCGTGCGGTACCTCTTTAAGAATGTCGACAAGCCCGACCAGTACCTCAAGCCCGACGCGACGCACAGCAAGCACATCATCACGCTCTCGAGTCGCGACGAGTACGACGCGTACATGACTGCGTATCGGAACGAGCGCACGCGCGCACCTTTGTATCTCTTCTTTGTATCCGGCCGCATCGTAGACAACAACCGCCCGTGGTGTCCCTATTGCCGCTTCTCAGAGATCCCGACCGAGTATTCGTTCTACGCGTTCGCGCCACAGAATGCGCGCCTCGTGCGGATAGAAGTGACCAAGACGTACAAGGAGTGGAAGCAGCCGAACCTGTTCAACACGGACCCGGTGCTCAGTTTGCGCGGCGTGCCGGCGTTCTTCCGCATCCTGCCGGCCACCGGTGGCTCGGACGAGCTCGTGTACCAGCGCATCATCGAGCGCTTCGACCTCATGGAGACGTGGCGGGGCATCTACGAGGGCGCGATCTAGAGAGTGGGGCTTGTGTTCGTGGCCACCAGGAGCTCAGCAGCGTGAAGAGGTACGCTGGCAAAGGTCAGTAGGATAGCGTGGCTGAGATCAAATAGATATGTCCATGGACTGTGAGTTTATGTCAAACTGGTGTTGTTATTATAACTTATTAGTGCGGATAACCTGGTTTTCTTCAAGGCGAACTAACCACTGGTGCGTAGGTCTCAGATGACAGCAGTGAGTCGTCGTCTGCCTCCGGTCGTGAATACTGAGCCTGAGTTCTGCTGTTGCTGCTTGGTGCCCTTAGTGCTGTTGGCATCGCCCACGACGCCGCGTTCGTTCAGGAAGCGCAGGTAGCGCGTGAAGCTGAGCCCGAAGAACTCCTCGATCAGGCGCAGCGCCGTGCCGATCTCGCACGCCGAACTGTCCTCCATGACCTTGCCGTGCTGCCGCAGCCCGCGCATCGTGCGCAAACAGAGCGCGACGAACTCGCCGAACTTGGCCTTGCGGTCCGCGATCACGGCCTCGGTTGAGAATCGGGTCGCGGCGGAGGTCGTTGGCGAGTCAACTTGGTCAGTCTCCGAAGTACTCGAAGAGCTGGACGACTTGAAGAGCTTGTGCCAGTGGCGGTGCGTCTGCTGGCGCGACGGGAACGCGCTCTGCTCGATGACCGCGAGCATGTGCGCGCAGATCTCGCACTTGGATGACGCACTAGCGCTGTTACTCGTACCCTGTTGTTGGCGCAGACGTCTCGAGAAGTGCTTGATGAGATCCTGACGCAGTGTGCGGAACTCCGAGAACCGGCGGTAGAGCTTCCACTGCATCTGGCTCAGGTGCACCTCAAGCTCGTAAAACACGACGGCGTTCATCTGCGAGTGCGCGCCCGTGACGAGTGCACTCAGGTAGTCCGAGTACTCGGCCTCGTCGCGGAAGAGGTGGTGCAGGTCCTGGTGGTCGTCGTTGAGAAGCACGGTGCCGAAGCGCTTGCGCGCTGGAGAGGACGACATGAGGGTCGAGCAGGATGGTGCTGTGTCTGTGGCTCGGTACGAGGGCGATTCCGACGTCACCTCGTGGTAGTGGTCTCTGTTGTTATTACTGGCGGTGGTAGTGGAGCTCTTCAGGTTGCGAGGTAGGCAGCGCGACAGGATGCTCGTGTATCGGCGGCCGCTGGTTCGTGACGAGACTCGGCTGGCGGTACTAGAGCTGCTGCTGCTCACAGTACTAGTGTTACTCCCAGACGAGGCACTGCTGGCGTTCGTGCTCTTCCTGGGGCGCTTGGTCGTCGGTGAGAGCACCGAGACCCGCGTGTTGAGAGCAGAGAAGCCGTCGTCTAGTGGGAATGCTCCCGTCTGCGGACTCTTGACCATCGTGATCAAGTCTCCCCCGTTCGTGGGCGGGCCCATGGTGGCGAACATGTCACGGGCGCTGTCAAAGCTGAAGGACGGGGACGAGACGGGCGAGAGTACCAGGTTGTTGGCTGAGAAGGCGTCGTGGTCGTCGCCTCCGATCGAGATGCGGAGTGAGGCTGTGCGGCAGCGGCTGACCGCAGCAGTGGCAGTGAGTCCACAGGTCTCAGTCCCTGAGCCGGACGCCGCCGATTTTTTGCTTTGGCTGTGAGCTTCACACACAATCCAGCAGCGACAGCGCGGCTGGCCTGACGTACAGTGGAGTGGCATGTCGAGAGAGAGATTCGCTCTGTGTGAGCGCAGTGGAGACACTGGTCAGTCAGTGGTGGAGGAGGAGAAAGCCAAAGTGGACTGGAGCGAGGGCGCATGTTGGCTGACTCGGCAGCTGGAGGTTGCAAGTGTGTTTTGTAGATGGGTCCTATTTTAGTTGCTGCTGCTCTTTTCACTGACGACAAGTTGTTGGCTTGGTGCACGATCGCGTGTGGCTCGTGAGCGTTCTGCTGGCGTTCGGCGCGCCTTCAAAGTGGCCAAAGCTGCACCTTCCCATGACCAAGGTTAGCGCGGCTGAAGATTTGCGACTGCAGTATCTATTGCTGGCGTTCATGCAAAGATCTGACGACAGTCGATTGCAAGTGTCCAGTAGACTGGGAAGAGGTTTCTGTACCCATTTGACTGACGCTTGCGTGTCAAAGTGGCTACGACGGGAAGACGCGAGCACAACAGAATCAAGTTCTGCTCATGTCTTCAGCAGTGACGACAACGCACTTGCATCTGCGACGTGGCGGGAAGAAATCGGATACAGATAGGAGAGAGCTCCAGTGCTGACACCAGTGGCTTCTTGCTCACGTGTCCACGGCTGCGAGCTTGATCGATCGATCAACGTCGTCCACAGTTCGTTTGTTGCCTTTAAGAAGGAGCAATAAGGTTTCAAGCCGGGACCATTGATACACAACAGGCTGAAAACGAGGCAAGCGAACACTCTCAAGAAACCGGAGAGAGCACCAAAAGCTCTATGTCCTCGTGCTCAACAGTGTGGGGGAGCAAAGTGCCTAACTTGTTTACAAGTTTGGCCGGACTTCTCTTCTGCCAGAGGGAACTATCCAGCGTCATACTAATCTACATGTGTAGTCATGGCTCTTACATACCCTAGTGGAGATTGTGCTCAACAGTGTGGTGGTGGGCCGCACAAGCAAGTCGTTTTTAAAGTGTTTTTTATGTGTACAAGGGACTTGATAGTTTCATGGATTCAGCATAACCCTGTACAAAGGAATCGCACTTTATGCATGAAGGTTGCGCGAAGGTAGCTAGACAGCACAACCAAATCAATTGGTGTCACAAGCTCAACCACACGAAAGGCATGCAGCGCCGAGCTCTCGTGCGCACGCTGCAGCAGGCGCTGGGCGCTCCAAGGACAGCAGTACGTACTTCTCCTTGCAATGAGATCACACATCGCATATGTGGGCTGTGCTCTCTTCATGTTAGGCACTTTCTAACGCTTTCTGTGCTCCAGGTGTTGCAGACGGCGTCGACTGGTCACGCTCGCTGCTCCGTTTCGCACAGCTCCGCGCTTCTCGCAAAGCATCGCTCGTACGACAAAGCGCCATCCTCAGCAGCAATAGCAGTAGCTACAACAGCAAAGCGTGATGATCTCAAAGACACGCGTGTCCAGCGGTCATCGGGCGGCAGGAAGCAGGCGAGCAGCAGTCGCGACTGGAAGCAAGCAGTGGCTGACTTTGAGCGCCTCCAGAGCCCAATGGAGCCTAGTGAAGTGCATGAGATCGTGGCGCTATGCGTGTTGAACGATCGCCATCGTGAAGCTCAAGAGGTTATGAGGCGCGCGCAGCATCTCGGAATCGAGGTCTCTTTGCGCTCGCACGCGCTGGTGTGCTCGGCCGTCGCGAAGAAAGGCGACATCGACCGCGCATTAGCAATGGCGGAGGAGCTGCACCGCAAGTACACTTCAGCAGTCACTGTGGAGTTCTACGACCCGCTGCTCTCGGTCTTGAAGGCGCAGAGCGACTGGCGCTCGACGCACCGCGTGATCCAGCACATGCACCAGCTCAAGCTGCAGCCGCCGCTGCGCGCGTTCCGCGTGCTCATGCTCACGTGCGCCAAGGCGCGCCAGCGCGACACGCTCTTCACGACAATCGCCTTTGTCGAAAAGCAGTTCCTGAGTGGCTCGAATAAGGACGTCGCGACGCTCACGGCCATCTGCCAGGCGCTCGTGAGCGTCGACGAGACCAAGCGCGTGCTCGCGATCTACAACGACACGGACCCACAATGGCTACAGGCGCACGGCAACACGCTCTTGTTCAACAACTTTTTGATCGCAGCAGTCAAGCAGGACAAGGTGCTCGACCGCACGATGACGATCGTCGAGCAGATGAAGCACTCGAAGTACGGCCACCCGGACGACTTTACGTACGCGACGTGCATGCTCGAGTTCGAGAAGCGCAGCGACTGGGACCAGGTGCTTGCGCTCTACAACGATATGCAGGAGCGCGAAGTGAAAAGCGATGTGTCTTTGTCCGCATCCTCACCAGCAAAGCCCGTGGTGAACGCACTCACGTGCGCGGCGGTGATCCGCGCGCTGCACCACATGCAAGGGCCACGTGAAGACGGGAGCATGCCGTTTAGTAGGAACAGTGGTTCGCGGTTCAAGCGCGACCTCAACGTCGTGCTCAAGAAGCTCGCGTTCATCGATCTCACGCACATTGGCCACGCGTCGAGCCTCATCGATACGCTGGACGAGTTCCGACTGTACACACCGGCCCGCCAGGTCTTTGCGCGCATGCTCCAAGACCGCGTGATTGATTCGGTGGCGTGGATGCGCAAGGACGGGTACGAGATCGACCTGCACACATTCTCCTACGGCGTGGCCAAGTGTGCGGTCGTGCACGCCTTTGAGGAGATCAAGCGGCGCCACGAGCGCCACATCCGCACGAGCAACGACCAGACGCAGGACCTGCGCATCATCACGGGCGTGGGCAAGCACAGCAAAGAGTACCTCAAGCCCAAGATCCGCGACGAAGTGACGCAGATGTTTACGCGCTCGTTCCGCCCGCCACTCTGGCCGGCCACGCACCCGACGAACCCAGGCGTGCTCGTCGTGCGCAGCAAAATGCTGCGCAACTGGATCCTCAAGGACGGCGTCGTGCGCTACTTCTGAGCAGCGAAGGGTAGCACGTTGGCTTACTTCTTAGGAACGGAGAGTGGACACAGACACTTGAATAGACAGCAGGTCATCATTTGTATTACCGTCGCGAGTGTCAGTAGTCGGATGATTGAGTGAGTGAAGCTGTGAGCCATCATCATAATCAATGATTGCCACATTCATCACCAATTGAGAAACTTCAAGCAACTTGTTGCGTCAAACAATTGCACATTTTATTCCTTTGTAAAGTAATAATCTGCCATAGATGGTAATTTTCTGATCAAAAGAGCATCTAGAGAAGCTTCTGAAAATGAAATACTGTTCAACATGATGCAAACGATAGTTATCATGTCTAATCAAATTGACAAGGTTTATCTCGTGAAGAGCTCATGACCAGCACTCCTGTTCTCGTCATGGTCCTCAATCAAAACTCGCTCACAAGCGGATTTGCTGTGGAGCCATCAAGTCCTTCCCTTTGACAATGGTGTCACGAGCACACGATCGCCACCGCCCAACGCTGCTCTTCGCGCACGGCGGCGGGCTCTGTAAGGAGGCCTGGGAGCCCATCATGCGTCGCGTGCGCGCATCGCCGCTGCTGCAGCGCACACCCACAACGCTGCAGAGCCTTGACTTCCCGTACCACGGCTCGAGGAGCGACAACTCGATCGCGCCGCGCGTGTTCGCCATCGGTCCCAAGGCGCAGCGGTCCGTCCACCCCATCAACGCGTGGGTGTCGATCGCCACACAGGAGATCGTCGACTACGTGCGTGAGTTCAAGAAGCAGCACCCAGCGGCGCCGCTGGTTGGTATCGGCCACTCCATGGGCGCGGTCGCGCTCTGGCTCGCTGAGATCCGCCACCCGGGCTCGTTCGACGGCCTCGTGCTCTTTGAGCCCATGTACGGCCTCTCGAAGCCTGAGACCGCTTACTTGCAAGACATGCTCGTGGGTGCTACCCTGCGACGCGAAGCACAGTGGCCGTCACGCAAGGCGGCGCTGAGCCACTTGACCGGCTTCAAGAACTTCAAAACGTGGGACCGCGAGGCGCTGGACGCGTACGTGAAAGGTGCACTCGTTGAAGAGGCCGACGGGACGATCACGCTCGCGTGCCATCCGTACATCGAGGCCGCGATCTTCTGCGGATACCCGTGCTGGGTCTCGGCGGACGAGAGCGCGCGCCCGCAGTGCCGCGTGAGCTTCCAGGGAGGTGAGCGCTCGCCGTTCTTCGCGGTGGACCACTTTGAAGTCATGTGCGCACAGTCGCCGCACATTTACAAGATCGGCAGTGCGATGCCCGCATGCTCGCACGCGATGGTGATGGAGAACCCGGCGCTCGCGGCGCAGAAGATCCTTGACGACCTCGCGGAGCTGCCTGTGTACGGTGCTAAGCAGCAGGTGTCTGTCAGTAGCTCTAGACTGTAGAGAGCACTTGAGAATGCTCGATTCTTTGCTTTGCTAGTAGTAGTACTACCAGTACGATGCAAGCATGAATAAATAAGAAAACAAGGTGGTTCTCAGTCGTTTGATACGTGGTGGGTTGAGCAATAATAGAATGCCGTAGCGCTCTCTGTAGTCGGTTTGAGTTGCTACATTATGTTTATGTGTACCAGAGGCACAACGGAGCGCTTCTACACTCCAACATGGCCGAGTGCTGCTGTCCAATGCGTTAGGTAGATTCACAGCTTAGTATGTTGCCACTTGCTTCATTCATCCTCACGCTAGCAGCTTCACTGTTTGAACACTGGGAACCTTGGCAGCGCCTCCAGGATCCGCTGTGTGACCATGTCGGGCTTCTCCATCAGCATCGCGTGCGACGCGTTCGCGATAGGCTCGGCGATCGAGTAGATCTGCGGCATCTTCTCCACCATCGGATCGAAGAACTCCTTGCTGAACAGCTTCGTGCGCGCTCCACTGTTTAAGTTGATGTGGCATTGAGGCTTCTTCTGCTCCTCTTCGGAGAAGAACAACGGTATACCGCAGTACAGAGACGCCTCAATGAGTGGGTGGCACGTGAGCACCGTCGTCTTGTCCTCCTCATCCGTGACGAGCGCTCCTTCGAGGTACGCGGCGAGCGACTCGCGGTCCCATGCCGCAAAGTTGCGCAGCGCCTCGAAATGGCTCACGGCCGCGGCCCTCGACGGCCACTGCGACTCCCTCTTGAGCGTGATGGACACCAGAAAGTCCACGGAACTGGCATCTGTATCTGGTGTGACGACTCCGTAGACGGGCTCAAAGAGCACGAGCCCGTCAAAGGTGCCCGGGTGGTTCACCTCGGTGAGCCAGAGCGAGACGGCACCCATGGAGTGACCGATGCCGATGAGCGGCGAGTTCGGGTTCTGCTTGCGGAGCCGCAGCGCCTGGTTCGTGGTCTCCTGCGCGCTGATAGAGACCCACGCGTTGCCCGGGTGCACCACACGCGGGGTCGTGGGCGTCGGGTAGAACATGCGCGGCGTCACCGACTCGTCGCGCTTGGTGCCGTGGTACGGCATGTCGAACGTGACGAAGTTGGCGCCGGCGGCGGCCGGTGCAGCGACGACCGGCAGCTGCTGCTTGATGCGGCGGATGACCGGGTTCCACACCTGCTGGCAGAAGCCGCCGCCATGCGCGAAGAGGAACGTAGGCGCGGCTGTCATCGTCGTTGTTTCTTTGGTTATGAGGAGCTCTTTCATTTGTTGAGCTCTTGCGAGGTAAAAATTGTAAAGCGCCACCGTCGGGTCCAAAATCTGATTCTGACGTGACATACAAAAAGCTAGTGATGTTGTGAGTTACTGTACATATCTGATTAAGTGTATTCCGAACTTCAAGTTTGATCATCATCATTCACGATGATGATGACCATCTTAGTGAGCCCAGTTTGTTTGCGAAACGTCGCAAATTGGGACTGATTGAGGATGTTTACTTTAACGAGGTGTGCCATGTTTGAGTGACATTGTTGTCATCACCAGGTACATCATGAACGACAGAAAGGGTCTTGGACTCCACACCACGCAAGGCCGGCCCCACTCGCGATCCTGCTATTCTAAACACAGCAGTACCTTGTGCAAAACAACTGGAACAACACTGTGCGCCGTCTCGAGAACTCAGCGCTGCAGCAGCAAGTTCCGGGCAAGAGGGACACCAGAATCCGCGCAACGCAGCACTGGTGAAACGAGAGAGCTAGAGAATTTTGCAGTCAGAGAATGTTACCATCTTTGCTGCTTGATACACGAGCTACTCTCCATGTCGTTCAGGGCGAAATGCCCCCATTTTGCATATCGATTCGAAAATATTGTGTTGTCATCAAAGCTTGCTGGCTTGCGTCAGCGAGAGGTTACAACTTCTAGACCGCTTGTTGTCTTTCAATTACGAGCATTCACTAGATCTTGAGAAACGCTAATCAGCCTTATCGCCACGCATCATTTAAATTGCAGTGGCTAGGATTTGAATGACAGTTCTCTTGCACGTTGTGTTTCGCGAGCATTGAGCCGTTCGAGTTCCTCACCTCGCCTCAGATCGCCAACTTACCATGAGATACCAAAGTACCAACACGACAAATAAGCGACCTCTTTCGGGTCGATAACACTAAGCAAGCTTAAAGCGGGTGTGGTGTTCCACGAGTCTCAAGACAGGAAACACGTGACTTGGGAGTTGGAACTCCCACGAACGCTCAACTTGAGCGCAAGATCACAACTGAGCAAGCAAACGCAACACACATGTATTTCCTAATCAATGCTCACCAACCATCCACCCACTCGCTCATGCCGAGTCGCACATTTAACAGCAAGATCCAGGGAGCAGTGTGTCTGGGAAGAGGAGGAAGCTACCTGGTCTGTGTCTGCGACGGCAAACACCACAAGATCCCCACAAACGATCTCGCTGTCTAACGATGAAGTCGGCCAAGCGCAAACGCTCTCCAGACGAT
>JAASGT010001070.1:0-11723 GCA_023334315.1 Globisporangium alternatum | reverse complement strand
TCGCCCATGACGCTCGATCCATACCCGAGTGCACGTTTCTGAGCCAGCTCCAGTGACTTCGCCGAGCTCAGGCGCTGGCGTGGAAGCAAAGCAGCGCTTCGGACCTCAGGTGCTGGTGCAGAAGCAAAACGGCGCTTGGCTTTCGTCTCCATCGACGCTTCTGGTACATTTCTGAGTGTATGCGAAATGCCGTTCGCATCAACGTTGCAGCGGGTGTTATCAGAGTATCTTTGAGTGGATCCGCTCAGCATCCATCAATCACTCGGAGTGATCACTCCCTCGGGAACGTCTATCGGAAACCGCTAATGAATCGAAGTTGCTGATGGATTTCAAACGAGGGGGATGATCGCACGCTCAATGTCTTTTGACCACAGAGTCTCATGTCGCACTCGGTGCAACAACAAACACACCACACGTCTCTCGTCACTATTGGAAACGTACTTACTCTTTGGTAGTCTGGACGCGAACCAGTGGTCGAAAAAGAGAACAACTCAAAAGCCAACAATCTCTTGCGCTCATGCACATCTTGGATTTTGTATGCGAGAGTCCCACCTGGCGAAATGGATGGGAGCTCATTTCGTTGGCTCGAATACATGAGGTCTTGGCTCGATGATGCCACTGTCCTAGCCATTCTCTCCCAGTCCTTGAAGCCTCCTGGTCTCAGATCTCTTGATCCCTCCGTCCTCGTCTCTCCATCCATCGATCGAGCAATCTCAAGATCCGCGAGGCTGATGGAGGTACTCACATTCCAATCTTCCAGCTCTCGCTCACTTCATCCAGCGACACTTAGACTTCTGAAAGTATCATCAATATGACCAAGTTATTCTTGTACGCTGCCATCGCTACGCTCTGCGCAACAGTCTTCGGTGGCACTGCCCAGGCACAAAACGCGAACTCCACCACCACCAAGCCAGCGTGTGTGCCGCTCAACTTTACGGAGAAGGCCGCAGACATCAAGTCGCTCAACGCCGTGATCGACCTCGCGATCACCTCGGGCCTCTTGATGACGAGCATCCCTGCGACTATCACGGTGGACAACTCGGCGGTCTCGGTCGTGCCATTCTCCGTGTTCGGCCTCAACTTTGAGCTCACACCGATCATCAAGACCCTGACGGTCACCGGTGTGCAGAACATTTTGCCGCAGCATCTGAACGTCTCGTCGGCCAACAGCGTTGTCGTCGCGGCCGATATCAACGGCACGATCGCGGTCAACGCCTCGATCCGCCTCCAGATCCAGCAACTCAACCACAAATGGTACGAACTTTGCTGGACCAACCTACTGAGCCCAGCGACCTGCCCACCGACCACCGTGGACGTCGACGTGAACCTCGCGGTCCTCAAACCATCGCTGACGGCCAACACGCAGCTCAACTTGGTCGTCTGTGCACCGGGCGTGGCCACGAGCGTGTGCAAGAACGTGACGGTCAGCGACATTCTCATCGCCGCGCTCTCGAGCAAGTTCGACACCCTGGCCATGCGCCTACTCAAGCGCTTCACGAGCGCCTCGGTGCTGGACCTGGGCCTCTCGTTCGAGTCGATCTCGAGTCTGGGCGTGCACTTTAACACCTCGAGCGCGCTCATCACGGAGCTCGGCAAGCAGCTAGTCAACTTCTCGACCACCGAGGTGAACAAGAAGGGCCATGTGTATAAGACCGTGGTGGATGTACTCCAGAAGCTCTTCAAGTCCGTGCTCAATAACGCCGTGGCGAGCTCGCTCGCACCGAGCTTCGGCAACTCGTGCTACGACGCGTAGGCAGTAAGTCTCGTGTAACATTGACTTGATACAATCGGATGACGTGGATATGAGAGACGAGATGCCATCTTGCGTCGAATGCACTAGACCTTTCATCTCGTCCTGAGACTTTGTTAGTGCTTATCGAGTCCCTGCATCCTCCTTTTGCCTCGTTCGTCCGGTGCAATGCAAGACACAGAGCATTGCGCTGCAGTTGAGCCAGCATGACAGCAGAACTCGCAGTGGACGCAGTCACAGTCGAGTTGCTGGGGCTTGAGTCGGAGGTATGTGCCTGTGCCATCAGCAGATGCTGAGAGCGCGAGCAGCAGCAGAATGACAGTGAAAACCTTCACTTGGACTCGCGTGGAATGGTGAAATTTTCGCTTTTCCCTTAAACCTCATTAATCATTTGAAAATGTTTACCTTCCATACAAAAATGATTAAAAAGTGGCGAAAGTGGTTTGCCCTTTTGTGTGGAGATCGCTATTGTAAGGACAAGCCATACTTTCGCCACTTTTTTACCATTTTTGTATGGGAATTTCCCCCAATAGTAGTCGATTGAATTTTTACAATATTTAATAAATTATCATCAAATATCCGATAAAGTACGAATATTACCTTTTTATAATACACTTCATAGCCCACTATTTGAAATCAATCAGTACGATTTTCTCCAATTTTTGGAATCAGGGATTCTATGAATGAGATTACCATCATTCCTGCACGAGGAGACTTCTCCCAACAAACTGCTGCCGGCGTTGCCAGCAATCCGCACAACCGAAGAAGCACACGCCGGAGATCACGAAGGAACGCCGACGGGGAAAACACTCGCCTCCATCCTGCGTCTCTTCGCTGAGTACACGCTTTGCTCGCTCAGTCGTTTCAATCGCCTTCATACGTGCCACGCATTCGTCGACGGACGCCATTCGCCAAGAGAGCAAGAAGTGAGATCATGAGGTCAAGCGCCGGAACGATCCAGCGCCGCAATCGTAGAATCATCTCGATGGCGCTGCTCACCGTCGCTATCATGGCGCTCTGTGCGCAGCAGCTTATTGGAGTGCACGCGGAGCTGCTGCGCATCCCGCTGCAAGCGCACGCGCGCGAGCGCAGCACGAAGGAGTTGCTGCACGTGCACCACCGCACGCAGCAGCTAAGTGGGGAGGAGAAGCAGATGGCGGCCGCGATGAGCGTGCAGCAGGTGCTGAGCGCCTCGATGACCAACCAGCAACAGCAACGTCTCCGCTCTGTTAACGCCAACGCGAGCGCAACGACCAAGTGGCTGCATAACGCGATGGACCTGGCGGCCGCGGGCCACATCCCGCTGATCAACTTTATGGAGTTCCAGTTCTACGGCCCGATCCAGATCGGCAACCCGCCGCAGGAGATCATCGTGTGCTTTGACACGGGTTCGTCAGACCTCTGGGTGCCCAGCAACGCATGTCAGGAGTGCGCCGGCGACGAGCGCTTTGACTCCACCAAGTCGACGACGTTCCGCAAGGAACACGACGGGCGCTTCGCGGTGCAATATGGCAGCGGCAAGGTGAGCGGAAAGTACGGTCACGACATGGTGCAGATCGCGGAGTTTGCGATCAGCGACGCGGTCGTCGGCGTTGTGAACATCGAGGAAGAGTCGATGGCCAAGATGAAGGCCGACGGTCTGCTGGGCATGGGCTTTGACGGCCTCGCGACCTTTTCGGACCCGCCACTGTTCTTCTCGCTGCTGCAGCAATACCCAGACGTGGACTCGGTCTTTGCGTTCTACCTGAGCCCCGAGCCGAACTCGAATGGCTCGGAGCTGCACCTCGGCGGCTACGACGAAGAGTTTATGAAGTCCATTGACGCCGAGTGGCAGCTGACGAACGTGCTCCCGCAGTTTGGTCTCTGGACCTTTTGGCGCATTGAGCTCCACAGCGTGTACATAGGCTCGAACAGTCCGAGTCTGTGCCCAAATGGCTGCGTGGCGTTCGTGGACTCGGGCACGTCGCTCATCGGCATCCCGAGCGACCTGTACCTGGACTTTCTGTACGACGTGACGTCCTTCGCGCAGGACCAGGGGTGCTACTGCGGCTTTGTCGAGTACGGCTTCCAGTGCTTCTTGTGCTCGCCGCAGGACTTCCCTCCCATGCGCATCGGCGTTGGCGGCGAGCACTTCTACGTGCTCCAGGGCGAGGACTACACTCTCTGCGTTGGGCTCACGTGCATCGTGCTCGTGCAACCCAGCGGTCAGGACATGTGGGTGCTCGGCGACGTATTCATGAAGAAGTTCTACTCGCTCTACGACGTGACGAAGAAGCAGGTGGGCTTTGCGTGTCCCAAGAACTCGCCTATGTGTGGTCTCGATGACGGCAAACAAGATGCGAACGCGGCCCGTGGCGTCGCAGGTGGTAACAGCGGCGGTGGTGTGCTCTCGCCGTTCTTTGAGAACAGCTTCAACCTCTACGACATGGACTCGCACTCGGTGCTCGTGCTCTTCGTCTCGGGCTTGTCGCTCGTGGGCTCGGCCTTCGTCATCGGCTCATTTTGGCATTACCCACAGCTGCGCGAGAAGCGCGCGCTGTCGTTGCTCTTCTGGCTCTCGGTGTGCAATTTTGTCTACTGCGTCTCGGTTTGGGTTGCGGGCATTGCGCTGCGCACGTCGCAGCCGGCGCAGCAGCAGCAGCTGGCGACCAACAGCAGCGTCTTCTGCGTGCTGCTCATGGGCGTGCAGCAGTTCACGGGCACAGCGGTGCTGGGCTTCAGCGGCAGCCTCGCGCTCGAGCTCATCCGCGCTGTGCGCAGCCACCACTCGAGCGCAGTGGACTACACGCGCGTCTACTCGGTGCTCACGTGGTCGTGCGCGGCGTTCTGCGGACTCTTTGCGGTGCTCACGGGCGTGATTGGCTTCCTCCCGGACGCGTTCGGTCCGTGCCGCATGTGCTACGTGGGCGGTCACAGCCCACAGTGGGCGCGCATGTTCCTCTTCTACTTTCCCGCGAGCGTGGTGATCTTTGTGTCGTCGACGGCCGTGCACCTCGTGCGCAAGCAGGGACTAGCGGTGCCAGTGGCTGCTGGCGCCACCACGCAGCAGAGCCAGCATCAAGTCCAGTCGGTGAGCGAGCGCCGCACCGCCAAGCACCTGCTCTACTGCACGGTCGTGACGCTCGTGGTGTTTATTCTGCCGACCTTCATGGGTTTCCTCATGACGTTCAACGTCTTCTCGTCGTCGTCCGCGTGGCTCTACCTGAACGAGGTCTGCTTCTACTCGCAGGGGCTGCTCAACTGCCTCGTCTGGGCCTTCAGCCCGTCCTTCCGCAGTGCGCACCACACGCGTGGCAACGCTACGAACGGCGAAGCCACGCGTCTCGTGGGCACGGGGCTCTAAGAGGGATCATTGGTGGAAGAAGTGTGACTTTGGTGGTTGCGTTTAAAGAAATTGGTGGTCCAGGGCTAATGCCAATGTGACCATGAAGCCCATTGACACCGTAGCTAACACAGAGAGAGAAGGCTAGCAAGAGCAGCATTTAGTGAAGATAACGAAGAGAAATAGAGCTGCTTACTGAGCCAAACCGTTCCCAATTTCAAAACCATCAACACTTAGACTCACAAGTGCCTAATAAAGCAGTATGGCTCAGTCGTTGTTGAGTGACCCGATGGCGCCGTAGAACTCCCAGAAGTCGTCGTCCAGGAGCTCGATGCTGTCGGCGCCGACGACGTCGAGCATACCGGCCTGCTGGCAGAATAAGTTATCTTCCACGACGTAGTCGATGTGGTCTCTGTGGCGCACGGGCAGATGGCCGCAGCCCGGGCGGTGCGGCTCGTCCGTAGGGCACTTGCTGGTCGGCTTGAGCGCATGGTGCTCGCCGCCGCCGATGCTGCGCACGCTGTCCTGGCACACCAAGTGGTTCTTGACCACGTAGTCGCGGTGGTTGCCGTGCAGGATCGACAGGTGGCCGCACGACGGCGTGTGCTTGTTGTAAGCTTTGAGTAGCTCGGCGTCCATCGGACACGAGGTGGTCGACGAGGATGTGGACGATACGGACGTCGAGCGGATCCGGGATTGAGGTGCTGGCGGGTAGACAGCCGCTCCCGGGTTAACTCCAGGGCTCGCTGTTGACTGGGCACTTGCAATAGGAATCCCTGCGGTGGTCGTAGGCTCGGCTCCAATCTCGAGCGCTTCCAGCTGCTGTTTGATGCTTGGATGCGTGTGCTGCTGGGCATCAACACCAACTGAGTCAAAGCCACAGCAGTTAGGGTATGGCTTTGCGTCAAACGCTTCTCGTGACGAGAGCAGGAAGTTGTCAAGCAGGTCGGGCGTGAAGCCTGCAAAGCACGCTGGCGGCGAGTGGATGTGGTCCTGTGTACAGGTGAGGTGCTGCTGGTGGAGACGGGGCGCTGGGGCTGGAGCTATTGAGGCTGATGCTGACGGTGGCAGGGATGTGACCCGTAGTGTCTCGGGTTTATCAGCAGACTCGTCCATCACGGTGGACTCCGGCCAGCAGTTGCAGTCGTCGCTCGACGACGACGGCGACGAGATCTTGCGGCGCTTCTGACACTCGCTGCTGTGGTTGTCATGCATGCGCTGGTGCTTCTGCAGGTCGAACTTACGCGCAAAGTGGCGCTCACAGCCTGGGTACAGGCACGCAAATGGCTTGGTTCCGCTACTCACACACAGCAAGTCACACAAGAGCCTAGGTCAGTTTCCAGTCGCCACTGTTAGATACACCATCACAACAAAGAGAGCACGCACACATGTGTGCGCTCGTGGCTGAGCAGGTCCGAACGCCGCGCGAAGCTCTTGTCGCAGTCGGCAAACTTGCACTGGTACGGCTTCTCGCCCGTGTGGACGCGGTGGTGCACCTCCATGTCGGCCTTGCGCAGAAAGTCCTTGCCGCAGAATTTGCACCGGAACTTCTTGTCGCCGTTGTGGATGTTCTGGTGGCGCTTGAGGTTTCCCTTGAGCTGGAACTCCTTGCCGCAGCCCGGGAACGGGCACTTGAACACCTTCTTGGTCGTGGACGAGTCGGACGAGTCCTCTTCCGGGTGGGATGATGATAACGAAGAGTCTGTGATGGAGGTGGCATCATGCTCGCGCTTCGGACTCACGTTCTTCGTCCTCATAGGCTCTACCGCCTCCTGCTTGTGTGGCATCACTTGCGTCTGCTGCTGTTGGTGCGTCAACTGCAAGCTCTCATTCGTCTGCTGCTTCTGCTGCTGAAAGCGGTTCTTGTAGCTCTCCATAAACACATTAAGTGGCGCGTAGTCGCCCGCAGTCGAGAGCGGACTCATGTTCACATACAGCTCAGGCGTCAAGAGCTCAGAGGCAACAGACGGCACAAAAGCAGAAGTGGAAGACGACGACGACGATGCACCGCTTGTGGTGGTGAAGCTTTTTGTTTTCGTGGCGGCGCCTGTGAACCGACTCCCTTCGCCAGCGCTCATCTTCATCTGACGCTGCTGCGGAGTGACACCAAGCGACAATCCCGCGTTGTTGCTGCTGCGGTTGTCCGGCGGCGGGGGCGACGCACCCGCGGACGTTGCGATAGGTACCATCGCTCTCTCTCTTCTTTTTCTTCTCACCAATCCTTCCGATCTCGCCGTTGAGGAGCGCAGTCTCGTATCGCAGCTGAGGCTGACGGGCGGCGTGTTTGTGACTGATGACCGACTGACTGAATGACTGACTACTGGCTCAGTAGCTGGACTGACGCACGCCGCTCGCACACAGCAGATGACACGGGTGCTCGAAGGGAGCGGCCACGCAGTTCGTATCCCCCCGCACAGTCTCCACACTCCGTCGCTCGTGTAACTCGTTCGCCGTCGGAGCTGTTCAAGCGCTGAGCCAAGCGGCCGCCGTCGGACAAAATCGAAAGCATCAAAGTGATGGTCGTGTTAATTAATATACTGTTGTTGACTTTCTAATTACGAATTTGGAAACTGTTGTTTTTACTCTAAGTCCGATTTTGGTGTCACGATCAAATCGCCTGGGCTAAGTACGAACATGCTGATGCTCCCTTCGGCTCGCGGAGTCCTCGTGATGTGATAGCAGCGAACACACGCAGCCTTCATACATGTCGGGGACAATGCTATCGTACTCAGCCACTCATCTGTAATGCATTTATAGATACTCTCACTGGACATTTGATACAAAGTTCACCGCAAAGCGGAAGGATGTGGTGGACAAAGGTAAACCGTTAGGCTCAACACTCAACACGGGTCGGTTGGTTGGCGCTTCCTTGTAGCAGCACCAAAAGCCATTCTCACAACGTATTCTTTCAATTGGTTTCTCCACCGTGGCCATGAGTACTTTACGAGACTTCTCTGGGCAAGAAGGAAGCCTAGGCGTCGTAGCAAAAGTTGCCGAACTTGGGCGCGAGCGAGTCCGTGATGAACGTGTTGAGCGCAGACTTGAAGACCGAGTCGACGACGCCCGTGACCGTGTTGTAGATGTCACCCATCTTGTTTACCTCCTTGACTGAGAAGTTCACAAGCGCGTCGAGCAGGTAGTTGATGAACGCGCTCTTGTTCGTGATGTTGACGTCGAGCTTGGTGATCGACTGCCAATTGACCTGGAAGTCCAGGATCTCCGCGTGGTTGAGGCGCGTGAGCAGGCGCTGGAGCAGCGGCGGAAACGCCTGGCTGAGTAGCGCGATCGTCACGTCACTGGAAGACACGTCCTTGCAGACCGTGCGTGGCACGCCGGGAGTGCAGCCCGAGAGGTCGAACTTGCCAGCGGCGACAACACCCGGCTTGACCATCACGAGGTCCACCTCGACGTCGAACTTGGCCGGCGGGCACGTGAATGGCTTGTGGATCGCGTCGGTCCAGCAGATGGAGTACCACTTGAGGTCGAGCTGCTGAATCGAGATGCTAAACTTGGCCTTGAGCGAGACAGTGCCGTTGAAGTCCGCAGCGACGGCCAAGGTGTCGGCTGACGTCGCGTTGATGGCCTTGGGTAGGATCGTAGACACGCCCGTGAGCTGCAGGTCCTGGATCGTCGGCGTAAGGTCGAAGTTGAGGTTCAGGAGCTTGAACGGGATGGTCGAGACCGCCGTGTTGTTCACGGCGATGGTCTCCGGGATCATCGACGTCAGCAGGCCGTTCGAGATCGCAAAGGTGATGAGACTGTTGAGCGACTTGAAGTCGGCCGCCTTGAGCGTGAAGTTCAGTGGCACGCATGGCGGCTTCGTGGCGGCGACTGGCGGCGCAGTAGTGGTAGCGTTCTGGGCCTGAGAGACGCCGGCAAGAGCGCAGAGCGCGGCGGCAGCGTAGAAGAGGAGCTTGGCCATGATCGACTGGGGCTTTTCTGGAAACTGGAGGCTGGAGGACTTGAGCTCGAGCGAGTAAATTGAAGAATGAGAGAGCTTTCAGACTGGCGAGGTGACCAAAATACGCTATTGGGCTGTCTTGAGGCTGCCCTCATGCTTTGATGCGATAGCTGTCCATCAGTATGTTTGCTAGCACCCTGGTGACGTGTTGTCGTACAAGGGTAATCACCGAATGCCTCGGGCATTACGCGTTTCACTATCGAAACCTAACTCATGTCACACTGACCAAGCTACGACGCTCAAAGCGATGTCAGCGCACCAGCACAGAGCCTGGGCCTTCACGAGAAGGCTGTGGTGAGTGGGATGTTCACGAGTCCCTTCAGGTGTTGTCTGCTGATTAGATGTGAGGACGTAAGAGTGACACGCGCGCTCCCAATCCCCGAGGCTTGAGTGCATTCGCGTGATTGCTTAACCATGGGCTCGTCAAAGCTAGAGGATGGCGAGACGCATGCGCATCCTGTTGCATTGCAACGCTGAGAGGCGGCCGCGTCCAATTTATTGAACTTGACGTGCCTGTCACGCACCACCACTGACTGGTGGTGGCTCCACGCATGCCCATTCGACCATCATTCACAGTCTGTGACGGGCGAATGGCTTCAACCTTCACGTGGGGTAGGTTCTCAACGCCATCGCATGAGCTTTTTATTGTTCATGGATCTCCTTTGCATCTGGATGGCTCTGGAGCTCATCTATTCAGCAGTACATCTTGGTGGCGCATGCGAACGAACGAACGAATGGGGCTGTGGACGAACACGACGAAGCTTCGAAAGTGGAGGAGAGTGAGAATGAATGAGGGCCCTCTATATCATTCCAAACTGACCACACGAACCAACCAACATCTCAGCTGACCATATGTCCAAGTCGAGTGCTTTTGACTTGAGGTAGTCGAACACGACCACAAAATACAGTACACGACAACGTCATCTGAAAGTGCAGTACATACGTACGTACCATTGCCCACAAGTCGACCTGAGAATGCCTCTATCCTCTCAGCCTCGAACGATGCAGCGCATCGAACGAGCGCATACTGCGAGAACAAGCTCGAAATCCGCTAACGTACCTAAAGCAAGGCACACGCTTGAGTCTGCGCTGCCCCAGAGAACAAACGGCAGCAAGAATTGCAATGAGAAGTTCACAAACACGTACAGCTTCCTGTTAAAAACTTATTGCATCTGCAGCATAAGGATCCCAAAACGATCTTGAGACTGCGATTGCGAGTCCAAAACTCACTGTCTCGCGACAATGAACACAACAGTAACGTTAGACTTCGTCGTTCACACGTTGGTGGTCCGCGACTGAACAACTGAGCGCTTAGGCGTCGTAGCACGTGTTGCCGAACTGCGGCGCGAGCTTGGTCGCGAAGAGGTTGTTGATGACAGACGTGAAGAGCTTCTGGATCACATCGATGACTGTGTTGTAGACGTCGCCCTTCTTGTTCACCTCCGTGACCGAGAAGTTGACGAGCGCGTCGAGGATCGCGTTGACGAGCGAGCCCGACTTGGCGATGTCCACGTTGAGCTTCGAGATGGACTCCCAGCCGATCGTGAGGGTCTTGATCTTGGCGGCCGAGAAGCGTTTGAGCAGGCGCGCGAGCAGCGTGTCGAACTTCTTCGAGAGCGCGGCGATGAGGATGTCGCTCACCGTCACGTTCTTGCAGACCTTGGTCGAGAGACCAGCGGCGCAGGCCACCAGGTCGAGCTCGGCGTCGGCCACGAGCGTCGGCTTGTTCATGTCGAGCTGCACGGACACGTCGATGACGGCCGGTGGGCACGTGAACGGCTTGTGGATCGCGTCGGTCCAGCAGATGGAGTACCACTTGAGGTCGAGCTGCTGGATCGAGATGCTGAAGGTCGCGTCGATCGTGGCGCTGCCGTTAAAGTCCGCGGCAATGACGACGCTGTTGTCCGACGACACGTTCAGGTGCTGCGGCAGGATGTTCGAGAGGCCACCGAAGTTGAGCTTCTTGAGCGTTGGCGTGAGCTCGAAGTTGAGGTTGAGCACGCTGAACGGGATGACCGAGATGACGGTCTCGTTGATCGTAATCGGGTCCGGGATGCTCGTCTTGAGCAGGCCCGAGGAGATCGCGAGGTCGATCACGGCGTTGAGCGACTTGATGTCGGCCGCCTTGGTCGAGAAGTTGAGCGGCACGCACGGCACCTGGGTCGCGTTCTGCGCCTGGGCGGCGCCGAAGACGGCGCAGAGCGCAGCGGCGACAGTGAAGAAGAACTTGGCCATATTGGATGGAGAGATGGACTGGTGACTTGAGCTCGAGTGGGGAACTTGGATAGTGAGAGAGAGGGAGTAAGCGGCCCGGCGAATGCTTGTTGATCGGGCCGTTGCTCCTGGTTCTGCAAAGTACGACGGGTGCTGATGAGGAGCACCATCCATGCTGGAGCTGCGTCGTCTGCCTGCCTTCCGGCGCTGTCATAACACTGATGAAGGGGGATGTCGCAGGCGCATTCGAAGCTTCGAAACAAGTGCGCTGGCTGGCGCTTGAAGGCGCTGCGGAGTGGGACGCTTGCGCGAGAAAGATGAGAGGATGGACCTCCGCGCTTTGTCAAGTTGTCGGCGTGACGACGCCGACAACAATATGTCTTTTTTCTGTTCCTCCAAATTCTCCAAGATGTTTCATACAAAACCAAGTCAATAACGTTGGAGTTTATTGGTGGATATGTCAGATAGGTACATAT
>JAASGT010000107.1:0-49145 GCA_023334315.1 Globisporangium alternatum | reverse complement strand
TAGATCTGACACGCATGTGGTAAAATACGGAACAGAACAGTATTTTTCGAGTGATCCACCTTTGCAGTTTCTGATCCACCATTGGCACGTGCGATCACCCTTTGACATTCAATATCCAGATTGATCCACCTTTACCGTTTACTCGAGTGGCAAACAATCTCACAACCGGTGGTCATAATCGAAAAGCTTAGCTGCCGGTTGGACTTCAGAACTTCCCACTGCGCTGCACAACAGCAGTTGCTCACTTTCCATTCCACCGCGTACTCTACAAGCACCCATCGCAAAAACGATGGTCTCCAAGACCACCGCCCTCGTCGCTGTCTGCATTGCCACTGCGGCACAGTTCCAAGCCTCGACCGCAGTCGACTACCTCGGCGGCTGGCTCGCGTCACCGCCAAAGGATCAGTGCGTGAACATCTGTGTGAACTCCAAGGCGGCGCCAACGTGCCCGACCGCGGATCCGAACTGCCTCACCAAGCGCCAACGTCCACGCGACTACGACTACCTGCTGCTTGAGCAGATCTACATCCCGCAGTTCTGCCGCGACCTGCTCAAGGGCGTCGACTCGACCATCTCGCACCAGAACGTGAACCCGTACCCGGTGGGCATCACGTGCAAGGCCGCGCAGGCCGCCAAGTCGCAGATGACGATTCACGGTCTGTGGCCCAACTACAACGCTGGCTACGCCGGCTGCTGCAACGTTAGCGACACCATTAGCAACCACCCGTACGATGCCGCCAAGTTCGCCGACCGCCACGAGAAGCTTCTGCGGGACATGAAAACCAAGTGGATCGACCCAACGCAGGCGAACGAGCACGACTCGCTCTGCGAGATCTACAACCACGAGTTCCAGAAGCACGGCATCTGCTACGGCGCGTCCGGTGACAACTGGGACCTCGCCGCGGCCGACTACTTCCGCGCGACGCTCAACGCCGCGTCGACCCGCGAGGCGGCGACCAAGCAAATCAACAACTGGGCCAAGGCCGTCACGCCGCAGACCACGCTCGCCTCGATCACTGCGTTGTACCCGAAGAACGTGCAGGTACTCTGCTCAGCCGTGGACGGCGGCAACCAGCTCTCGGCCATCCGCACGTGCTACGCCAAGCCGACCAACTACACGAGCTACGGCCCCTTCACGCCGATCGACTGTGCGGCTGCAGCCAAGGCGAGCGCGACGATCCCGTGCGACGGTACCGTGCCGATCACGCTGCTGCCGTACATTGCGCCACAGTAAGCGACCGTCAAGAGCCATGTGGTGATGGCAATGGCAGCAATAGACTTTATAAACATAGATCAGCCATTTGTCCATTTGTTAACCCTTTATCTTTGCTTGCATGTCAATTGTGTCTGACTCGAATCCAGTCAGTTTTGGTAGATGCGCGCTGTCCTTTTTCATGAACCCATTTGTTGTTGGCCGCTTTTCGGAGCTGCTCGGAGGAGGAAGGAAGAGGTCTGGATCTCTTTGACTGTCGAGTGAGCCAAGCAAGCTCTGGTGCTTTAGAGTCCGATCTGAGTGCTTGAAGGAGCAATGCTCGAATGCATGCGCTACGGTCGGGGTAGATGAGCTGCGAACGCAACGATCTTCCCAGGCACTGAAAGTGGACGCTCATGCTCTTGGTTGACAAGCCTGACTATCTAGTGGAAATGCAATATCGACCGCGCTGGTTGCTGATTGTCAGCTGGAGATGGCGAAATGATGCGGACAATAACGGAAAGGCAGGCAGGTGGGGTGGCTCAGCAAGTGGGAATGGCTCAACTTCCTGGTGCTAGTCAGCTCACAACTTTAGTGAAAATCTACCGTCTGGCGACCTACAAGACAGCGGAATGGGTGAACTCGCTTTCTCGTAGCCACATGCCTCAGTGATAATGGATTCTTCACTCGAGTACATCCAGACCAGTCAAAAAGCTTGGTGAGCTTGAGGGCAAAATCCATCTCACTCTTCATTTCGTCATTCCGCAGGAGAACCCACAGGACCACAGAATTGGTCATGACTCCTACTTTCAAGCGCTCGTTCCTCGCTGGTGCTGTGCTGCTCCTCATACATTCCCAGGCTGTCCAGGGGATCGACTACGTCGGAGGATGGCTTCCAGATTCGGTATCACGACAGCAGTGCGTGGACATCTGCGTCAACTCCAAGGCGGCGCCGACCTGTCCAACCTCGGACCCTGCCTGTCTCGCGAAGAAACAGCGCACGGGCGACTTTGACTACCTGATGCTCGAGCAGATTTTCGTGCCGCAGTTCTGTCGCGATCTCCTCACGGGCACCGACACGACAGTCTCGCACCAGAACGTGAACCCGTTTCCGTTTGGGGTGTCCTGCAAGCCCGACGTGGTGAACAGCGAGCTCACGATCCACGGGCTCTGGCCCAACTACAACAACGGCTACGCTGGCTGCTGCAACGTGAGCGACACTATTGGCAACCACCCGTTCAACGCAGCCTCGTTCGCCAAGAACCAGCCAACGTTGCTTAATGAGATGGCGACCAAGTGGATCGACCCGACGCAGTCCGATGCCTTCGACACGCTCTGCGAGATCTACAACCACGAGTTCCAGAAGCATGGACTCTGCTACGCAGCATCAGGGACGGACTACGAAGCAGCAGCCGTGACGTACTTTAAGTCAACCTTGAAAGTCGCCAAGACCGTGCAGAAGGCGACCAAACAGGTCAGCAAGTGGGCGTCGGCCAAGAAAGCACAGATTCCGTCACTAGAGGCCCTCGAAGCGCTCTTCTCGAACAGAGTGCAGGTCTTCTGCTCCGGCGTCGACAAGACCAAGAACCGCCTCTCGGCCATTCGCACGTGCTTTGAGAAGCCGGTGGTGGCTGAGACCTCGGGTCCGTTCAAACAGGTCGACTGCGCACCGGCAGCGGTGCAAGGCGCACTTGTGCTGTGTGACCCCAAGGCGCCGATCTCACTGAGCGGGTACACGCCTCTAGAAAACCCAGCCTACCAGCAGTCTGCATGATAGAAGAGTCAAAGTGTCGAACGTGTAAAAGTTCCTAGATGTAGGTGCGTGTCTAATGAAGCTCATGCTTGACTGTTGAGAGCTGTGAAGTCGAAGTCTAAAGCATACCTGCCTCGCTTGGCTTTTGCTCGAATCCTTGAACCCCAAGAAGCCCAGAGGTGAGCTGATTTAGTCGGTGCTTCAACAATCGCGGCTGCAAGCGGCAATTGATCACCTCAGCTGCGCAAGGAATGGCTGCATCATTGATCTCTCTCATTCTGGAGCTTTATCTAAAGCATTGCGTGGGCATTTTGCACCACCAGCAGCAACATGGACCGACGGATCCACATCCCAGAGGCTTCTTTAGCCCTAAAGGCGTGCGTAGGCAACAGCAAGCACCAATCTCCAGCAGTGAGGTCGGTCTGTCAATACCATGATGGCGGTGACGTGTTGACAGTGTTGCCCCTTCTCATGTCCCCACTGTGTCTCTTTTCTGAGTGCTGCTCCTGTGACAGCTGGTTGACGTGCGCCGACAACCCTCCCATCATCGTAGCTCTCAACGAGTCTGGCTCTGGTGTGCACTGCTCTGCATTCACACACAGTCACAATCATTGCTCTCCAATGAGGAGATGGAGCGCCAAAGGAAAGCCGAAGGGAGCACCACGCACCACCAGCGTCTGCGTGCTGCGTGCTGTTGTTCGGCAGCGTTCCCTCGATGCACAAGACCGCACACCCGCAACCAGCGACAGTCCGTAAGTATTGCTCCTCCCTTCATCAGCAGTGTCAACCCTGGGAGGTACAGTACGCTGTAATGGCAAGAGTGGCGCCCTGGATGTTAGAATATCTACCAACAGTGGTCGGTGCCCTCCAGTCTCCATCAGCAACTCGTTGCCTAGCCCAGCCTCGATCATCATCAAGACGGTGCCATTCAGCCACAAGTAGAATTCCGTCATGAAGGACTTGAGTTTGCTTTATTGAATGGATCGCATGGCTGGACGTTGCCGTCTTCCTTTCGGTGGGTATTGTAGCCTGGGTAGCCGTAAGACAGAGGTGACTCAAGAATCTCCAGCAGCATGTTCACGACCGTCAGATTCGGTTTCGGCACGGCGTTGCAAACGTCCATTCGGGTGACTGACTGATTGACTGACTGACAAGGATGGGGATGAGCGAGGGAGGGAAGTACCAAACAAATTCCTGCGACAGAAACAGTGCGAGGCGGTGGCGGTCTCTCCATCAGCACCTCTCATCAGCAGCTCCACCGAGCGTCTTCACGAGCGCTCTTTCAGATTCCCACACAGTCCGCCAACCAGCAGATCTCAGTCGGTCTCTCACAATCAGATTTCCTTCGGACCAAGCACACCAGCCCTCCTCGTCCTGCGTCTTACTACTCAAGCTCAGTTGCCATGTTCGCCAAGACGTCGCTCTTCGTGTTCGCCGCCATGATGGCCGGTCAGTTCCAGGCCTCGATCGCAGTCGACTACCTCGGCGGTTGGCTCGCGTCGCCACCAAAGGAGCAGTGCGTGGACATCTGCGTGAACTCCAAGGCGGCACCAACGTGCCCGACCGCGGACCCGGACTGCCTCACGAAGAAGCAACGCTCGTACGACTACGACTACCTGCTGCTCGAGCAACTCTTCGTGCCGCAGTTCTGTCGCGACCTGCTCGTTGGTGTCGACTCGACCATCTCGCACCAGAACGTCAACGCGTACCCGAATGGTCTGACGTGCAAGCCAGAGGTGGTCAAGTCCGAGATGACGATCCACGGTCTGTGGCCCAACTACAACGCCGGCTACGCTGGCTGCTGCAACGTGACCGAGAGCATCGGCAACCACCCGTACAACGCGCTCGACTTCTCGGTCAACCAGCCGGAGTTGCTCGCCGAGATGAAGACCAAGTGGGTCGACCCGTCGCAGTCGAACGAGTACGACTCGCTCTGCGAGATCTACAACCACGAGTTCCAGAAGCACGGCCTCTGCTACGGCGCCAACGGCACGGACTACGAGGCCGCTGCGGTCACCTACTTCCGCGCGACGCTCAACGCTGCGGACTCGGTCGCCAGCGCCACGGCGCAGCTCAACACGTGGGCGGCCGAGGACAACCAGGCACCATCGAAGGAAGCCATCGAGGCGCTCTTCCCAAAGAAGATCCAGGTGCTCTGCTCGGCCGTGGACGGCACGAACCAGCTTGCGGCCATCCGCTCGTGCTTCGAGAAGGTCCCGGACCAGCACTCCGTGGGTCCGTTCAACCCAATCGACTGCGCGCCGGCGGCCAAGGCTTCCGCCACCGTGCCGTGCGACGCCGGCGTGCCACTCACACTGCTCGCGTACTCGCCACCGCAGTAAGTTGTAGTTCAGTCTACAAGAGCTGCTGCAGTTGTGTTTGGATCTGCAGCAGTGTCGATAGAAGTAGGATTCTCGTGTTTCCGAGGATGTATCGTCGTACCAAAATATAAACCCTGTCTGCTTGGTGTTGTTCCATTGTTGATCAGTGTTACCATTTCACTACGTACTTATTCCTCAGCTGACACCGCTCGAGGGGGCTTCTCGCTATTTCGTGGTCTACCAGACAGCACTCAAGCTCGTTGACGAACTTGGAGATGAAGGGCTCATCGAAATGCGAAGAGCTCACTTGGATTTCGGTGGGGCGAGGTCGACCACTTCATTGGTTAGACCCACCGAGAACTCGTGAAGTATGAACATGCCAAAGAAGACATTGTGGCAGCAGGCGATGCTGCTCGACATCGAGAATTTGTCAGAGCCTGCCTTTCGTTTCCCCAGATACTCTACTCGAGTAGAAGACTGTTCATATTGGATGACAAGCGAACACGAGAGCTTGCCACTCGATCGAGCTTGTCAAGTGTTGGCTCGTAAGCGTTTGATTTTGTTGAAGACGTGACTGCGCCATTGTCACGCCAGCCCTGCAAGTTACATGCGAACGTGCGCATAGACGAATCTATTGATCAGAAGCTGTTTCAACTCCCAATTACGCGCTTGCGCACTGCTGAATGCAAGAGAAATCCTTCCTGGTCACCTCAGCGAGAGATATGAACCTCAATGTCGAGACCGGATCTCTTGCCCACGTGCCATCACAGATTAGCTCCACCCCACCACGCCAACCAGTCACTGAGCTTCCCCAGTCCACAGGATACCTTAGCCCCTGACCTGCGACTTAGTCGTGTCATTCTCCGATTCGCCTTGGCCCCAGCACTTCAAGCTTCTCACTCACACAGAGTACCAACCTACCACCATCACGATGTTTGCCAAGACCTCGCTGTTCGCCCTCGCTGCTTTGATGGCCAGCCAGCTCCACGCTTCCATTGCGATCGACTACCTCGGCGGCTGGAAGGCGTCTCCACTGAAGCAGCAGTGCGTCGACATCTGCGTGAATGCCAAGGCCGCTCCAACATGCCTCACGAACCAGCCAGCGTGTCTTGCAAAGAAGCAGCGTCCCTTCGACTATGACTACCTACTGCTCGAGCAGCTCTTCGTGCCGCAGTTCTGCCGCGATCTGCTCTAGGGCACGGACTCGACCATCTCGCACCAGAATGTCAACAAGTACCCAAATGGTATCATGTGCCAACCATCGGTCGTGCAGAGCGAGCTTACGATCCATGGTCTGTGGCCCAACTACAACGACGGCTACGCTGGCTGCTGCAACGTGAGTGACACCATCGGTAACCATCCGTACGACGCCACGGCCTTTGCCAAGAATCAGCCCGCGCTGCTTAAGGAGCTCTCGACCAAGTGGACTGACCCGACGCAGGCCACGTCCTTTGACTCGCTCTGTGAGATCTACAACCACGAGTTCCAGAAGCACGGCCTCTGCTACGGCGCGAGCGGTGCGGACTACGAAAAGGCGGCCGTGACGTACTTCAAGGCGACGCTGAACGCCGCGGCGACGAACCAGCTCGCGACCGAGCAGATCAACATGTGGGCCGCCGAGTCTCAGCAGGCGCCAAGCCTTGCGGCGATCAACAAGCTGTACCCGAAGAAAGTGCAGGTGCTCTGCTCGGCCGTGGACGGCAAGAACCAGCTCGCGGCCATCCGCACGTGCTACGCCAAGCAGAGTGCGGAGGGCACCGTCGCCCCATTCACGCCGATCGACTGCGCGACCGCGGCCAAGACGAGTGCGATGGTCCCGTGCCCCGCTGGCGTGCCACTCACGCTGCTGCCGTACAAGGCGCCAGTGTAGAGCACCAAGATAGAAGAGAGTGGTGAGTTTCCATTGTAACTACAAGATAACAAACACTGGTTGACTGCCTATACTACAGAGCCGATCAATTCGTGACAGCTCGCCACCGCAACAACAATGCCATTGCAAAGAAGCTGTCGACAACGTGCCACCCACCACACGTCCAAGACATCAGCTCTCACAGCGTCAACGAACAGCTCCGTTTCGACATGCTACAGCGCCATCGTCCATCGGGAAGCTATTCGGCTCCGCTCCACAGTGCAAGAGCGAGCTTCCTTTGTCAAGAATGGCGTCTGACGCATCTCAGGTCTTTCTATCTCCTATCTGCTGTATCGAAGTGCGCTGCATGCACTCTAGGCTCATACAGTTTGCTCACTTTGCGTATTAATGTTCGCCAACCAGGAACTAACCAGTGGAACGATGCACCTCCATATGAGCTTGTGGCTGTAATGGATGGAGGTACATACTGTACGTTCAACTAGTGAGCACCTTAAGCCCAGCTCTCGCTCAGTTCTGTGGACGAACCGCATCTGGAAGGAGTCTGTCCACGCCCGCGCGGCTTAAACGGAAGCCAACCGGTGGTCATGTTACGAAATGGCTGCGGGTTCGTAATGTTGGGAAACGAGTCAGCGAGAGCGTTTGACAGCAACACTAAGATACCTTGATGAGAGCACTCACACAGAGGTGCCTTGGCAAAAAGCCAGTCTCACGCTATCGCTGTGAACGCCATGAGGACTTTACCGACAAGCTCAGAAAAACCTTGATGAGGATACGCACTGCAGTTCAGTCTCGCTATGGTGGCCATCGTCGCATCAGAAAGCATCCACGTTCACCTCAGGTTACCAGTGAAGGTCCACACTACTGTAGTCGTGAGTAAACAAGCTCACGCGAGGTCGCTTGCCTTGCGTCCTGGTCTCGACTGAAGGGTGCTCCAACTGCGAGCATAGCCCGACATGGCTACACTGCCCTACTTGTTCGCGCAACATGCGTGTCAACCCAGGACTTGCTTGCAAGGTCTGGCAGCAGGACCAAGTCGAGTTGAGCGCCATGCCAGTGCTTAGCTCAACCCTCTTCATGGAGTCATCAACCGCGAGCCAGCTGGCCATGTGGCGTCGACTAAAAGATCCGTTCCGTTCTCCCCTCATGGCTCCATGAGCCCGAGATCCTCTCGGGAAGAAAGCTCTTCAGCGCTTCCATCTGGTATTACTCCGCAGTCCGCATGTAAACGCACAGATCTGCAGCTGGCAACTGGGAAGTTTGCGTCCCTGGCGACTATAAAACGTGCCGCACGATGAACTTGATGCCCATCAGGAGCATCGTGTTTGTCAACACTTCAGCTTCAGGCGCGCTGCAGCACATTAGATCCGGTTTACTAAGTGGCTTCGCCGCTCGGTGAGAAGCGCGTGTCATACGTGTGTGCCAATAGAAAGTCAATCGAAGTGGACAGAATCATGAAGGGAGTCAAGGCGTGCATGTCTGTGCGCGTGCAATCCAGCAGCGCGTGTGCTCAATACGGTGATAACCGCCAGGCTTTGCTCTCGTGTGCCAGGCTTGAAACACATAAACGCTCTCCAATGACTTGCTTCCTTCTCATCACGAGCCAATGGAAAGTGAAAGAGAATATGAAAGCGAAGACAGAGCTCTTGTTGACGCTCTATTTCGCCGTTTTTTTTTCGTTTGCAGAGCACAAGCAGGCGCACGAGGGACGCAAACGCTGCAGCCCACGGTCTTGCGTTGCATGCGTGCATGGCAAAGTGGTCAGTTGAACAACGCACGAGGTGCCGATTGGATTCAGATCCTTTCAGACAGCGCGCCCTTCATGACACCTGTCAACGACTGTTAATGTACCTCGCTCGAGCTTCAAGTTTACTCGGCGACGAGTGGAGCTAAAGCTTGTAAAGCGCGTGAGCTCTCCATGCTCCGTAAAGACGCAGCCTCGAGCATTGGCACTCTATGGCCAGCGTGATTGCGACCAACGATCGCGAGAAGCAGGTAAGCGTTCACGAGCCGTCTGATGTCTTTCGCTTGGAGTGTTGAAGCGTCATCGTTGTTGTGTTGATGACAATGGTGCGACGCCAGCCTTCGTGTGTAACGCGCTTGCTGTCCCACAGTCGCTGTCAAGGGATCACGGCCACTTTGTAATAGTATCCGATCAGCAGTTATACAAAGGTTTATATATGTATAAATAAATACAAAACAAAATATTATCTGTAAAACAACCGCTATTACCGGTAATAAAAAGGTTGTTGAGACCATGTCACCTCACTTCCTGCTCCATCACGAAAGCGAAGACGATCCTGTCAGCATCGTGGGATGTACGATCGATCGCTTACTTCCGCGATCTTCATGCTCTCTCACTTTCGGCGTCATGGGCCAGCAGTGCCTCTCACTGTGTAAATTCTTCTCCAATAGTTGCCTGCTGAAGCATTGGCCAGTGGTGTCTTCACTTGAACGTTCAAAGCGCTCTTTGAACTTTGTAACAATGAATGCGCTTCACATTGAAACCTTGAACACGCGTGAAAAGGCGGCGACACGTGCACAAGCGCGAGGCGCGAGGCGCTCCCTCCATCAGCATCTTCGTTGCTCTTCGTCACTCTCTTGTTGCAGTCCCTTATCGAGCAGTTTGTATGGTGGTGATCAATCAGAAAGCTCACCTCCGATTACGGGTTGACTGTCAAGTAAGAACCAGCTGGTGACCGCGAAAGTATCAGTAACCAACGCTGTCTCAAGATCGGCCATGCAGCGCAGCCAGCAGGCGGACTGTACACACCAAGCTGGAGCAGGTGCGCTAGTGCGATCCTTTCGCTCATTTCTCGATTCACTGTCTTCCAGTCAGTACTCCCAGTCTTCCAGACTTCCGTCTCGCAAGATGTTCACCAAGTCCGCTCTCCTCGCCGTGTGTGCCGTCGCCGCCGCGCAGCTCCAGGCCGCCTCGGCCGTCGACTACCTCGGCGGATGGCTGGCCACTCCAGCCAAGCAGCAGTGCGTGGACATCTGCGTGGGCGCCAAGACGACGCCGACCTGTCCAACCTCGGACCCGGCGTGCCTCGCGAAGAAGCTGGTGCCGGGCGACTACGACTACCTGTTGCTCGAGCAGCTCTTCGTGCCGCAGTTCTGCCGTGAGCTTCTGCTGGGCGTGGACGCGACTATCTCGCACCAGAACGTGCTGCCGTACCCGAACGGCGTGAAGTGCCAGCCGTCGGTCGTCAAGAGCGAGCTCACGATTCACGGCCTCTGGCCCAACTACGACGCCGGCTACCTGAGCTGCTGTAACGCGACTGCCACGGGCGCCAACCACCCGTACAACGCGCTCAGCTTCGCCAAGAACAACCTCCAGCTGCTGCAGGATATGTCCACCAAGTGGATCGACCCGACGCAGTCGAACGGTTACGCATCGCTTTGCGAGATCTACAACCACGAGTTCCAGAAGCACGGCGTGTGCTACTCGGCGGTCGGCACGGACTACGAGAAGATGGCCGTGACGTACTTCAAGGCGGCGCTGAACGCGGCCGCGACCGTCGACAAGGCCACCAAGCAAATCAACAAGTGGGCGGCGTCGCTCGCCAAGGCTGCGCCGAGCCTCGCCGCCGTCGAGGCGCTGTACCCAAAGAAGGTGCAGGTGCTCTGCTCGGCCGTGGACGGCACGACCAAGCTCTCGGCCATCCGCACGTGCTACGCCAAGCAGGGTAAGCAGGGCACGACTGGCCCGTTCTCGCCAGTGGACTGCGCGGCGGCCTCGAACGCCGCGGCCACGATCCCGTGCCCAGCAGGTGTGCCCCTCACGCTCGCGGCTTACGTCGCCCCACAGTAAATAAGAGACTGATTTCTTAGAAGACTCGAGCTAGAGATTCTTCAAAGATAGCACCATGTTTGACTGAGTAATCGCACACTAACATGATGTTGCGAGCTTGAACGCACTCACTCTACGCCTAGCGTTATTATGAATATGAGCAACTTGGTCGGGAGAATCATAAGTATGTACATCATCACCAGGATCGATCAGCATCAGCATCGTCGCCTTGCTATAATACGTGCTGACGCGCCTACTCGTGCTTGTTCGGGTTCATCGCGCGGTGTAGCTTAGCGACTTGCTCATCAACGCTCATGTTCTCTCCATTGCATCCGTCCGCGAGCGTTGGCACGCGGTAGACGGTCACGCCACCCGTTGAGTCACCCACAACGATGATTGGCGCAGAGGGTGCGAACGCGATCTTCGTGCACTCGAGCGGGATCTCGAATGACGCCAGGAGCTCAGGCTGGGACAGCGACGAGCCAAAGGCACCACTCGCTCCACCTTGGGCTGACGATGAGCCAGTAGAAGGTAGCAGCGGGTCGTCGAGGTTGTCCAGGCCGCTGGGGTCATTAGCACCAGTTCCTCCAGGTGCCTTGGCACTGCTTGATCCTGGTGCAGACGCTGCTGACGTGAGGCTTGCGCTCACACGCGCGTACTTCTTGGGAAAGTGCGTGATCACCGGGTCTAATGTGGACTGCTGTAGGTCCCAGATCTCGATGCGACCGTCCTCGCTCACGGCGCCAAAGATCGTTGCGTCGCTCGGACACCACGAGATCCCATGCACAGCGTGCGCGAGGTCGACCGACCGAAAGTTGAGCACCTCGCGCTGCTCGCCCTGGTGCCACAGCTTGATGTTCCAGTCGCCCGAGCATGAGAGGAACATGTCGCTGCAGAATGGAGACACTAGGATCTGGTACACGGGGCCCGTATGGCCCAGGTACGTTTGCAGGTACTGCTCGTTGTACGAGACCGAGCACTTGTGGATGAGTCCGTCCTCGGTGCCGACAAAGTACACGGATGGGTCATTCTTGGCAAAGTCGATGCAGTGGCCGCTTGCCTGGCGCGAGATAACGCCGTCAGCGCGCGAGTCCGAGCCCAGCAGCGGGTTCGCAATGCGCTTGAGCGTCATCAGATCCGAGTAACTCAGTCCCTTCTTCATGCTCCACTCGGTCACGCGGCCGTCGCTCGAGATGCTCACGACGTTCTCGCCGCGGTCGCTGCCCTTGCTGATCCACTTGACCTGCCAGAGCACGTCCAGGTGCTTGCCGGCCGACACCTCACTGCTTGCGATTGGTGCAGGCGTGTGTAGCAGCTTGAGGGCGGCCGCCGTTGACCCAGGCGCTGGACGTGAACCAACTCCAACTGAAATTCCGGTGCTGCCTGCCTCGTGGCCGCCAGTGTGCCCCGAGTCGTCCTTGCGCGTGTCGTAGATCGCCACGACACCGTTCACGAAGCCGACGGCGAGCAGGTACGGCTGCGAGTGACTAAAGTCGATCGACATGACACCGGTGCCGAGGTTGTACACGCGCTCCGGGTACTCGGGGTTCTTAAGCGACCAGAAGAGGATCAAACCTTCATCATCACTGCCAGTGACTGGGCCGTCGGCACCACCAGTCGCAGCACCGGAGCCTGAGACTATGCTTGTGCCGAGCGGCTGAGCAGCTCCTGTGTTGTACCCACCACCTGTGCCAACCGCTCCACCGCCACCAAGATTCCCACTGTTGTTCACAACTGGTGCACCCTCGGCTCTGCTATCCGTGCTCGAGCAGTACGAGACCGCCAACAAGTCCTCGTTCACCGTGTTCCACGCCAGACACGACACGCGGCGGCCCTCCGTGAGCTCGCACTGGAATGCCCAGAGCTTCTCCAACGCGCCTTTGCCTCCCACAGCACCGCCATTGCGCGTTCCACCTAGGTTTCCTGTGCTACTAGCTCCACTGGAAAGACCTGAGAACGAGCCGTTCACACTGCTAGCGCCACCGCCACTGGTGCTCTGCCCAATTGAGCGCCAGTCGCCACCATCGCCATGCTGACGGGAATGCGAACCTCCTTGCTTCCTGTTGTCGTCACTGAGCGCCAGCGACGGAAAGTTGCGGTACAACACGTGCTGCTGGTGGTACACGTTCTGCTGCACGGCGCGCTCGACGATGCTCACGGTCTTGAGGAGCGACGCGGACGCGAGTACCTTGCGCGTGCGCTGCTGCGCGATTGTCTCGCCAATGTCCACGTTCGTATTCGCGCGCGCGTAGGCGTTCTGCTTGTTGTCGTCGTCACCGCCGCTGCTGCCGCCACTGAGGACGCCGTGCGAGGTGCTGTTCATGCCCACCTGGCTGTTCTGGGCGCTCGAGTTGCCACCGCTGCTGTCGTCCATGCCGCCACTACCAGCGACGTCCTGCTGCGACGTGCTGAACGACAGGTTCGCGCCGCTCTGTGAGGGCGAGGCCATGGACGAGCTCGAGTTGTTCATCATGGCGTTCATGGTGCTCGAGCGACCAAAGTCCTGTTGCGAGCCCTGGGTGTTCGCACCGCTGCTGTTGGTGGTGGCGGTCGCGTGGTGGCTCTTGGACTTGTTGGCGCCGCCGTGCTTGACGCGACGCGTTCTTGCGTGCTGTCGTGCCCTCAGGTCTTCGACAATGTCGCCGTCGACATCCAACACGCACCCGGGAGACACCAAAGTCGCGTCTACGATCTCGTCCACCTGGTGCTTGAGCTGCAGCTCGCCGTTCTCGTACTCGGAGGATGCGCGCGCCGACTTGCTGCCTGTGATACCACCGCCAGTGGCACCGGCTGAGGTCCCCGCGGTAGACGCGTCCACACCACCACCCTCATCGTGTTCGTTCTGGTTGTCTTCTTCAATGCGAGCGCTGTGTCCATACAGTTCACCAGACCGTTACAACCTAAGAGCATGGCTTTGATCAAGCAACTGAGACCTAGGTACGTACCAGTCGAAGATGTCCCAGTCCGTGGCGACGCACATGGCGTCACGCGTGGCCGGTGGCGCCGTCATTACTTCCTTGCCCTTCTGTGCGAGCTGCAGCGTCTGCGAGCGACCCTCGACGAACTTGTCGCTGCCTTTCTTTTGAGCGCACATCTCGAGGTACTGTCGGTTGCGCGCCACCACGGCTTGGTGGTGGTTAGCGTCCGCGCCCACGCACACGCTGCGCAGCTCAAAGACCATCATCGTCGGCGTCTCGGCAAGCTCGATCGTGATCGGCCGGCGCCGCACCTTCTCGGGCATTGGCTGGTTGGCCGCCGCCGCTGATGATGATGAGCTGGCCTCGGCAGTGGCCTTCGTCTGCTTGCTGGACTCGGACTGAGCTACAGTGGTAGCAGCCTCGTCACTCTCGGGACCGACGCCGTCGTCCTCGTCATTCTGGTTGGTGGCCGCAGGTGTTGTGCTGCCAGGCGAGGTTACAGCCACAGGATTCGCAGGCACAACACTCGCCTTCGCAGCCCCAGACGCCTTGGTCGCGTTGCCTAAGCTCCGGTTGTTGCTGTTATTACTGCTGGTCGTTGGGACGTCCGTGTCCGACCCTTCGTCCAGTGACGACGTCGATGCGTTGCTTAAAATCGCACTGGTGCCCATGACCGAGTTGCCACCACCACCGCCGCCGCCATGCGTGTTCCTGGATCGGCGCGTGGCTCCACCGCCCTTGCCCTTGTTGCCGCTGCGCTGGTCCTGCGACGTCGACGGCTTGATGCGACTCACGAGCAGCGACTGCGGTGTCACGTCGACGCCATCGAGGAACACGCGCGTCGACTGTGAGCTCCCGCCGCCCGCACCGTTGACCATGCGACTCGAGTTGGAGATCGACGAGGCACCGAAGGCTCGCGAGCGCGAGGCGTTCACATCGCGCTTCGTGTTGCGCGCCGATGCCGTGACTTTGGAGCTGCTCGGGGCGATCTTGGCCGACGACGGCGAGCTCATCGTAGGATATGGTGGCGATAGCTGGCTGGTTCGTGGAGTGAAGAATCGATCAATGGTCCACTCGTCCGAAGTGATCGATCGATCCACGAAAGGTCGTGTCGTGTCAACTGATCTGCTGGACATTTCTGACATTTCTTACACATTTGTGTGTCAAAGCTAAATTTGAGAAAGTTTGCCATAGTTCTCACAGTTTATTTCTGACACGTCTAACGCCAAAACGCCAAGAAGATCTTGACTCGACCATGGTGCGCACGTTCCTGCTGCCGCTCGCGCAGTCCGCGCCACTGAGTCTCTCGATCCTACAAGCCGCCGCTACGTCAGCCACTGCAACCCACAGTGGAGGCATGAAGCTCGCGTTCCGCGTCGCACTGGCGCCGAATGAGCCGCTCTTTGAGCGCGCGTTCGTGCGCGATCTGCGCTCCAAAGTCCCACAGCTACTGCCCGAGGCGAGCGAGTACTTTGTGGATCTGAGCAAGCCCAAGGAGGTCGCCGAGGCCATGGAGGCGTGCGACGGCGTCATCCTGTCGTCCTCACCACCAGAGAGCGCTCGTGGCAGTCCACTGCTCGTAGAGTACGAGTCGAATCTGGTGGACGCGGCCAAGCAGGTCGGCTTGAGCCACATTGTCAAGGTCTCCTGTGCCCAGGGACTGCTGGGCGAACACTCGAGCGTGGAGTCCGGACGTGCTCACTGGCGCATTGAGCAGCAGATCCGCCAATCGCGAGCGGATTTCAGTGGGAACGTGGCGTTCGTGCGCCCCAATACGCCCATGGACACGTTCCTCCACGGCCGCATGCACGAGATGGTGTGCGGCCGCACGCTCTCCATGTCCGTCAAGACCGGTCGCGTGGCGTTCGTGCACCCGATGGACGTCGCTGAGGCCGTGATCAAGCTCGCCCTGGGCTCTAGTGACAAGACTGAGGACAAAGTCGCAATTGGCGAGTTCAATGTGACTGGCCCCGAGGCACTCACGTATGCCCAGGTGGCGGAGAAATTCTCCAATGGACTCGATGAGCGTGTGCGCTACTCGTACTTTCCGCTCTGGGCCGTGCAGACCGCGCTCTGGATCAAAGGCGTGCGGCCGGACGAGATCGCGAGCGGCATTGCGATGGCCAACGCGCTTGAAAGCGGTGCTGAGGCTCAGGTTACGAGCACGATCGAGGCGCTGCTGGGCCATAAGCCGCAGTCCTTTGATGCTTTTGTCAAGAAGAACAGGGACAAGTGGCCGCTCGCGAGCTACAAGTGAGCTCTCAATGGCCCTGGAGCTAGTCGGATGCTCCAATAGCGAGCAGTATGTGGATTCCGTGAGATTTAGTCTATCTATTGAATTGCGTTGTTGTCCTTGATGGCGTCGTCAATCTCTATAGAATGTATTGGGACTTGGGCTGTTTATGCCAAGTTGCCTGGGGTCATGGCCGGCAGGTAGTCGTTGCGGAACGGGCCCTTGTTGGGTACGGCGAGCGAGACACCGATGGTCACAGCCACCGGCACGATGAGCGTCACGATGAACGTCACCATGCTGTTGTAGCTGTAGAGCCCCTCGGGCAGCGCGAACCACTCAAAACCGCCGACAAACGTGCCCTTGTACGCCACGCCGCAGATGAAGATCGTGATCAAACCCGAGGCCGAGCCCACGAGAGCTCCGGCCACGGACGTGCGCTTCCAGGCGCCGAGCAGCATTGGCCCCACGGCGGCCGTGCAAAGCAGGTCGGCGATGAGGAAGAGCGTGAGGATGTTGTAGTTCTGCACCGCGATGACGATCGCTGGCACGGTCAGCACAACGCAAATGGCGCGCGCATGGAGCAGCGAGAGCTGCGGGAAGTTGCCGACGATCTCGGCCGAAATGCCCACGAGGATCGAGTCGCAGACCGAGCTAGCGAGCGACGCGATGACGATGGCCACGAGCACCTGCCAGAAGCGGCTCATGTCGAGCAGGATCGCGAAGAAGTAGTCGTAGTTGTCCGGGTACGCGAGCGACGAGACCATGCCCGAGATCGCGAGCGCGACCGTGAACGGGATGATGATCGCGCACGAGAGCAGTGCGGCCTTCCACACGGTGGCGTCGTCCACGCCGGCGAACACGCGCTGCCAGTAGCCCGTGAAGAAGAGGTTCGAGGCCGTGACGGCGATGCAGAGCGTCACGAGCGTCTCAAAGCCCGTGGTTGTGAACGCCGCGACGTGCGATCTCGTCCACGCACCCTCTGGGATCGTCACGTGGAATGCCATGGCGAGGCACACGATGAGCACGAGCGAGACGACGGCGATGCCCTGCCACACATCGGTCGCCAGGCTCGCGCGCAGGCCGCCGATGATCAGGTAGATGTTCGTGATGACTGCGATGAAGATGATCGGCACGACCGGGTCCGCGTCCGGCGACAGGATCTGCGCCAGCGCGCCAACGGTCGTGAGCTCGGACGCCAGCGAGATGAACTGGTAGAAGACTGCGATGAGCGCGATGTAGATCTGCATCGGGCGACCGAAGCGCTGTCATTATAGAGAAGAAGAGATTGACGTGAGACCGTGATCATACTATCGAGGGTGGAATGGGATGGATGACGTACGTTGTTGACCCAGTCGGTGAGCGTGACGCCGCTGCCGAGGAGCTCACGGGTGTACGGGCCGATCCACTAGAGTGACAACATAGAGATGAGCACGAGGGATAAGCACGTCAGTCAAGCGAGTTGATACTGGCGAGAACATTCAAGGGGAAATGCGAGAGACGTACGCCGAGCGCGAGCATGCCGAGGACACCGGAGAGCGTGTAGCCGATGACGCCCCAGGAGCCGGCGATGACGCCGATCTCCGGGAACGAGTAGAACGTCCAGGAGCCCATGCCGGCCGAGAAGAAGCACCACGCGAGGCGGAAGACGCCCAGCGAGTTCTTGGCGCTACAGGCGGGTTACAATGCGAGCCATACATACATACATACGCATAGCAAAAGGTCAGCACATCAAGAAGGACAGGCAAGGCGTGTTGTTAAACGGCCGGACGCACAAACCTGAGGAAGTTCTTGACCGAGTGGACGTTCATGGAGCGGCTCGCGAGGATCGCGTAGGCGGCCACGACCACAAGCGTCGCGATCATCACGCCGTAGGTGACGCCGGTGGAGAGCATCGTGACGAAGAGCTACGAGTGGAAGGAGCTGCTGCTGCTAGTGCTGGTCGGTAGCCTGACTGACTGGTTGGGCGCGAGGCAAGGCGAGTTGCGATGTGAGGTGAGGTGAGGTGAGCTAGGGCCGCGGGCAGATTACTGCTGCGTAGGGTGATGGCGGGAAGTAGGTGGCCCTGCGTGCGTGGTGGTGGTGCGTGAGTAGCAGATGGTCCGTCCATCGTTGTGTTGTTACCACTTTGGTAGGTTGGTGGCTGATCAGAAAAAGGGTTTTACGATGGTAGAATTTTACAGTAAAGCTTTTGTAAATCATTTTGAAGAGGTTTTACGTGTGACAAAATTGCTACAAAAGGGTCGAAAGAAAAACGTGTTTGCGTGTGCTATGTAACCGCCCACTTATTCTTCAACGCAGGTTATTGATCTTGTTTCGATCATGTTTAAGAGATTTTTGATGTAGATTCTTGATGTGGTCAGATGTGGTCAGACATAGAAAACACTTTCAAACATGATCAAAACAAGATCAATATTCTGAATTACAAAATAAGTATATTTTGTATCAAACAGGGAGAGACTGGAACCCGCGCATTTCTATTCGATTCTGATCATTTTTTTGTATACAAGAGTCTAGCGTCACGCGCAGGTACCAATAAAACAGACTTACTTTTCAAACCCGTTTAATGGAAACCCACGCGTGATGATAGACTCTCGTCTACAAAGATAAAGTGTAAATTAGAATAGAGATACGCGGGTTCCAGTAAAAAGGTTGTTCATATAGCAGCAGGTATTTTTACCATATGAACACAGATTATTAGGAGCAAGCAATGGTTTTGTGATAAATCTAGCACCTCGTCACCTCCATAAGTACGTCTCTTGCTAAAGATGATATGTGAGTCAAAAATACTCACTCAAAGCGTTCAATTACAAATCTGACCTTGTCCTTTCGCTTATTCAACACGCTTTGTAGTTTTCAAGATGTTAAATGGGCCCTTCCAAACCGTTGGCGAACAACCGCCCACTGTCGATAGAAATGGTGTCGATACAAATTCAATTTGATACTGGCCACACTTGGACAATCGAGCGAGCGATCTGCTGTATGAAGTTAGACAGATTTTTGAATGTCTCATGACGTCGCCAAGCCCATCACTTCGAGACTAGTGACGTTGCCGTGCCCATCCCTTTTTCAAGTGCAACAAAAAGTGTTTGTTTTGGTCAACAAACATGACAAAAGTATGACAGATTGTCGTGATTTCGATATGATTTAATCGTGATTTAAACGTGATTGAACAATGATTTATCAAGATTTTCAAACAATTGTTTTGAGCCAGCGAATCATAGTTTTTTTACTTTATTTCATAAGATGCAGCTTGGTATATAAAAAGCAAATCTTGGAGCGTCAATGCGTTCAGATCAATCTGCGACATGCGTGGATTTGTCGGGGTCGCGTCGTCACTCTTTCTGTGACGACAGCACCAGATCTGCCACGAGATCTTTTCGCCAAGACGAGATCTTTCTACCATTCTCTCTCTCTCTGCGAGTCATGGCCATCCATTCTCTCTATCTGGTGCATCAGTCCGTGTCAACAAGTGCGTGCTGCAGTCATCTCGTTGGCTACGCTCCCGCAACAGGACGGCAACAAACGTCGCACGCGTGGATCCCTCCGCGGATTGTCGTGCAACATGCCAAGCGCTTTCCACTGCGATACCTCAGCGCATAGGCTGATGCAGGCAAGTGCAAGTGGTCCTTTATGAATGCCTCAAAGACTACAACACCAACATCCAATACTCGAATGGGAAGAACAGTAATGTACATTGTTCATACAGACACTCTTTACATCTTGTAATACACTTTCTATGAGGGGTGGTGGAGGGCGTCGGGATTGCACTCGATGTTGCTCCCGTGCTGGCGCCACGCTGGGGTTCAAACTAATATATAGGCTCTGCTGTCACTCTTTGTCACTCGCAACTCATGCTTAGTCGAAAGTGACGAGGTGCGAGTCCATGCTGCTCAGCGCGATCGCGAACGCCTGCACGGGCGTGAACGGGTGGCTGTAGTCCATCGAGTAGACCTGGCGATCCTGCGTGCGACCGAAGAGCATGAGCGTTTTGTCCATGTCGTCCGGGTGCGAGAGCAGGAAGTTCTTGACCGAGGCCGCGGCCACGCGCCCGCCAAAGTCCAGGCAGTACGCCTCGAGTGACTCGATCCAGACAGGAGGCTTGTTGATAAGGTGCAGCGCCTTGGACGGGTCCGGGGACTCGACCTGTGCCAGAATCGTGTCCTCCTTGTTGCTCGCCTGCCATGGCTGCACCTGCCAGGACGGCGCACCGTCCGCAGCGCTGTCCACCTCTGGCACTTCGTTCACGAGCGGCAGGGCCACGCGCATCTGGCGCGGGCTCTTGCCGAAAGTCGCGGCGTACTGGACCGCACCGAGCTCCACTGGGTTCTCGCCCGACGTGTCGAACATCGTGTACTGCGAGCCCATGTAGTTCTTCTCGAGACGCGCGACCTGGATCGCACTCGAGTTGTTGTTACCGCTGGCGGCCGTGATGCTGTTGTTGTTGCTGCTGCCGTCCAGGTTGTTGGCCAGGTAGATCGAGAAGCTCACCGACATGTCGTACTGACGACGACGCACGGCCGTGCACAGCAACGTGTCCGTGTCCTGCGTGTACAGCTCGTAGTTGCCGCCGCCGCGCGTGCGGATGTAGCACTGCATCATGAGCGCCTGTGGTGGCGACGGGGCCATGAGGAAGCGCGCGAGGAACGCCGTGTTCAGGCGCGCCGTCGCAATCAGCAGGTTGCGCAGCGCCACATCGGCCGGCGGAGGTGGCTCCACTGGCGCCATGTCGCACGCCAGCATGTGATCCGTGAGCCCAGCCTTCTTCATCGCATCCGAGCAGTACGGACACGTGACCTTCATCTCGTTCGCCATGCGCTGCGCGTGGCGCGAGGACACGAGCAGCGAGAAGCCAATGGACTCGCGGCACATGGGGCACGACCCGCGCTCGCTCACCCAGCGCTCGATGCAGTCCTTGCAGAAGATCTGGCCGCAGCACGTCGCCTCGGTCGCCGACGTGAACACCTCCTGGCAGATCGCGCACTCGAGCATCTTGCGCGTGTTCTCAATGCTCTCGAGCTGCTCGTCGCGAGGGATCGGCTCGGGCGCCGGGTATGCGAGCGTCGAGACCAAGTTGGACGCCGCGAGCGCCGACGCGGCCGTGCGCTGGCCCAGGTGGCGCGTCTTAAGCGCCGTGTGGATCTCAAAGAGCATGTCGATCACCTCACCGACGCTGTGCGCGTTTTCCGGCTCCTGCTGTGGCTCGGCCTCGATCACCGATGCGTCCTCTTCGACCGTCGGCTCACTCTCCGGCTCAACCTCGTCCATTGCCTCGTACTCCTCCTCGTGGGTGACGAGCTCCATGGCCTCGTCATCTTCATGCGTCTCCTGGTTGTTCACCTCCTCTTCGTCCTCGCCCTCTTCGTGGATCGCGAGGTCGCTCGAGCGCGAACCGGGCGCAGTCTCCTCGAAGATCGAGGACGAGCCAGTCGACGACGACGACGAGAAGCCGCCGCGGCGACGCGCCTCGAGAATATCGACGACGCCCTCGCCGTCCGCGAAGAACGCGCTCACCTCGATGTCCATGTCGAAGCGGTTGTGGCGCGGCGTCACGCGCGGACTCGAGCGCGGCGAGAGCAGGATGAGCTCACTCAGCGTGCGCGTGCGGTGCATCTTGTTGCTGTGCTTGGGCTCCGTCACGACACGCAGGCGGCGCGCAAAGCGCGACTGGAGCCGGTTCACGACCTCGTCGCCCATGGTGGTGGCGTTGTTGTTGCGAAGACCGGACGCTTGAGCCATGGCTGTGGTTGGTTGTTCGTGGAGTTGGATTTCGGACCTGGCTATCTGCGGATCTGTGGCCGGAACAATAGCACGAGTATCGACTGGTTGGTTGGTGACGCTGTAGAGTCGATGGGGATTGATTCACGCGCGTCCCACGTAGCAGACAGACAGCGAGTCGAGCGTCGCGCTTCTTCTCTCTGTGGCTGGCTGGCGGTTGCTGGTGGTGGCGTTGGGACTTGCTGGCTGGGCAAGTTGGTCGAGAATCGGCAAATGGGAGTCTGATGGAGTGAGGGACCAACCCGAGCAGCTCAAAGCGACCAAACAGGGCGGGGCGAAGGGAATAAAAAGAAGAAATTCAAGGGGGGATAGAAGAGTGGGATGCACTGGTCGTTTGCGCGTCGTCCTCTGTGGGCGGCGACACCAATCTTGTTGCTTGTATGGAGGGAGAGAATTGCTTGAGGATGTGTGATGGAGGAGGCCTCGAGCCATCAGGACAGGAGCTTTTTCGCTTGCGAGCAGATGGCGCTGTCCGTCTGGTATCACCACAAACATTTTAAAACGGTTTTGACTTGGTATTTGTATAGGAGCCGGTCACTTGTGGACAAATCCAGTCAGTTTGGACTGCAAGATTTCGATTTCGCTGCGGCACGAATGAGTGGTCAGCGCGCCAAAAAACTACATTACCAACTCGCTCACACGAACCGCAGAGAACAATAATAGCGGAGCTCTTTGACTCATGGCTGCTTTGGCTCTTTCACAAGTCCAAGGTATTAAATTTGACGCTCCGTTCCTCATACTTTTCTTTCCATCATTGAGCATTTTTGTTGGCCATTTTGTTGGCCATTGAGACTATATCCACACAAGATGCCCAAGGCTCTCGTGGCTCATGGCGAATGCATTGCATAAGAGAAACGATCGATTGACTGGTGATGGTGGTGGTGGGCAGATAGCTTGTGACAATCAAATGGCAGAGGAAGTCAGAACAAGTGAGCTGAGTCGGATTTGAAAAGAGAAAGCAGTGCGTTGGAAATGGAACTTTAGGCAAGTGGCCATCAGAATGAAATAGTGATGGAGTGTCGAGATCAACTGTTGACGCTAACGTTCGCTTTTTCGGCTCCTGATACAAGTGTCGACGCAGATTTCTACCACAGGGCGACGAACCACAATTGAATTGTGCCTTTTGACTCAATTCGGCCACACAAAAGGCAGTACAGAGAGCCAGTCCGCCTGTAACAGTTGCAGTTGCTGAGCTGTCAGCTCAGCCTCACGCGCGCGCGCTCTCTCTCTCTGACACAAAGTCAGAAACAAGATCGATCTGATGATGGAGAGAGACAGGGGAGGGGGGCAACATGTGTCCATTTCGGATGTCCGTCTCTCGTCACGATCTGAGTTAGAACAGACAGCAGGCCAATGCGAACCATAGCCAAACGTCTCAGCGCCCCAGTGTCCATTTATTTGTATTGGAGCTCTATCAACAGCCACTCGTTCTGCGGATGGACCGTCGGCGCATAGCTTTCTGCAGCACCGCCAGCAGCTCCTCCCAGCCCGCGTGCCACGCGTCTCTACCGCCTCCTTGTTCTGGTCGCAGTTGCTTCGCTTGGTCGTCCTCAGCCGCGCAGCCGAACAGGACGCTGTGCGCTTGTTGTGAGGCTCCTTGGGCCAACAATGGCGAATCACTGTCTTGCTGTTGACTGTGAAGACGCAAGACGCTCAGGTCGGTCAGAACCTGTAGCAGCGCCACGACATCCTGCTGATCACGTGCTTCAAGGATGAAGAGTTGCCCAATAACATCAGTCAGTCAGCAGATGTTACAAGCCACACACTCTGACAGGGTGAAGTGTGCTTACCGAGTTCTCTCGCCGCGCTCTCAACAAACAACGATGCCGCGCCTCTCTCTTCACTTCGTCCATTACCAACAGTACCGTCATCTTCTTCTTTCAGGTCATCATCATCCTCGTCCTCACCTTTACTAGCAGCAGCAGCAGTGAGCTTGGCCACATTCACCTTGGCTCGTGCCACGAGCTTCGTGCCACAGGATTTCTGCAGCAGCTCGCGCGAGACACCGCAGAGCACACTGATCACGAGCGTCGGCGGCGCTTCGTTGACCCCCACGCCAAGCGCGTGCTTGATCTGGATCGCCACGCTCTTGAGCTGCGACGGCGACATGCAGAGCACCACGACGTCGCTCTCGCGGCTCAGCCGCGCGTTGTCGTAGTACTTGGTGATCGCGTGGTACTGGGGCAGCAGCGAGCCCTCACATGTGTTCTGTGGCAGCAGTGCCTCGCATGTGGGTGTGCGTTCGGGCTGGCGCGTCGAGATCGCGAGCTTGTCGACCGGGTACGCGTGCTTGAGCAGCGCCATGACGACCGCGCAGCCGATGTGGCCGCCACCCAGGATGCCAACGCGAGGCAGCTCAGCTGTGGAGCTAGTGCTAGCATTTGTGGACAGCATGGCGATCTTGGCAGCCAAAAGTACGAGCAGCAGGCACTCGTGCGCGACGACATCGGTCACGAGCGACCGCGCGCGGAAGAGTGCGTAGGCTTTGGGCGCGAGCCGCGTCGGCGCGAAAAGCTCGGCGCGCACCTTGAACGGCTCTTTTTCTTTGCTAGTAGGGGTGGTGGGGCTGCTGCTTGACGGCAGGGTGCTGCTAGTGGTCGTGGTGCTCATTGCTTGTGTTACGGTGGTGGTGCTCGGGTGTCGTTATGGGGTGGAGCACGAAAGGTCGTCGAAAAGACAATCACTTCACTCGATTGTATGAAGGTTCTATATGAGCTGAACAAAGTATCTCATAAAAAGGATTATTGTGCAAGAACGGTTGTATAGAGGTTTATCCATTTCGATTGAAGCGCATTTAGAAGTAAAAGCGTATGTAAGCAAGTGTTAAACCATAGAACGCGCGCGCTTACAACATATTGCGGATTTAACAATACTCCAAAGCGCACAGTCGTGAATCATTGCCGTGCGTCACATTCGAATCCCAACACCAGCAACGAGCAAGCATGGCCCCCCACAAGCGCGTGTCCGTGGCGTACTTCCTCTGGATCGTCGGCTTCTGGATGGGGCTCCACCACCTGTACCTCGGGCGGCCGCGCGCCGCCTTCCTGCACACAGTCACACTGAACGTGTGCGGCCTCGGCTGGTGGCGCGACTTGCTCTGCATCCCGAGCTTCGTGTACGAGGCGAACCGCGAGCGCGAGTTCGTGGCGCTCAAGGCCATCGAGCAGCGCTTCCACCGCAAGCCGCCTGTCGCCTGGCTCGTCGTCTGGATTCAGATGGCGCTCGCAAACGTCTTTGGCGCGATCGCGTCGGCACTCATCCCGCGCGGCTCGCCCGAGTTTCTCTTCGAGGCGCTCTTCGCAATTGGCGCCGCGTGGGGGATCTGGTTCACGGGCACAGCGCTCGACGAGCAAGTGGCGTCGTCGCTCAAGCGTGTGGTTGTGGTCATCGTGGTTGTTATAATGATGGGCTACTATGTGTACGCACTGGACGGTGACGTGGCGAAGCAGAGCTACAGGAGTGCGAAGGGCATGGCTGTGCTGCTTGGGGTTGTCGTCTTCTGGTATAATCGCTCATGGAGCTATCTACTAAGCGACGACGACCAAGATGGACCAAGCACGCCTGCTGAAGCGAATCAAGATATAGTGAAGAGCGATGCTGCAGTGATCAAGAGACCCGGCTGGTGGCGTTCGCTGGCGGTGTACTACGCGCTACTCGGTGCGTACACTGGCGCACTGGGCACCGCCGTGTTCTTCCATGGGGAGATCACGATCGTGGTCGACGGCCAAGCGCGCACGCACTCGTTCTCCGAGGCCGCAGAGAACGTGCTGAGGTCCGAGGAGCTCTTCAAGCACTTCTACGACCTCTTTGCCGACATCCTGAGCGCAGAGGCTCAGTACGAACAGCAGTACGAACAGTTCGAGCAGCAGAAGAAAGAGAGAAAGGAGAAGCGCAGGTACAAGTTCGAACACAAGTGGCGCCGGTTCCAGTCCAAGATCGACATCTCGGGCCGCAAGCGGTACCTCAAAGTGCTGGGCTTAAGTGAGACTGAGCAACAGAGCCCGAGCCAAGTGGAAATCAAGAGCGCGTACAAGCGCCTGGCGCTCCAGTGGCACCCTGACAAGTACGCTGGCGATGATGCGGTTCATGCACAGAAGATGTTCTACAAGATCCAGGAGGCGTACGAGAAGCTCCAGGAGCTGGGCTCAAGTGGCTCAGAGAAGCCATCCAACCAGGACAACGCGTACAGACACAGTGATGACGAGCTATAGAGTGCGGCAAGCCATTGCCAGCGATGAATCACGAACTCAAGTTGTACAGAATAGTATTCAAAAACCCTTGGGGAAGCATGAGAGCCTAGGCTTCGGCTTCGCCGTCCACGACCTGCTTGAGCGCCTCAATCTGCTCTTCCTTGGAGAGGCGAATGCGGCCGCGCCACTGGTCGGCCAGACGCAGCGGCTCGTCATCTTTGAGCGCCGCCACCATCTGCTGCACGTCTTCCTTCGAGTTGATGAGGCCGAACCAGTCGCCGCTTGGGTACGCGACGCAGTTGCCCGCGTACCGGTGGCCGCCGTAGTGGCTCGCTGACCAGAGGTGCAGTGGGGTGCTGTCATTGGTCTCACGGGCGACCTCACTCAGCCACTCGAGGAGCTTTGGACCAGCGCAGGCGCAGCGGAAATCCCTGTTGTGAGCAAGAGAGCGGTGCGTTGTAAGTCTCCAGGGCCAACATTCCAGCTCTTCAGGCACAAGACGGTGTGTTGTTACCTGTTGGCGTGTGCGCACGCAAACATGTGGAAGCCCTCCTCAATGGGAGATTGGTGTAGGTTCCTGCAAAGCGAGCAAAAAGTCCATAAGAAATAAGCCAAACTCCATTCACACACAACGAGCTCACTAGAATATATGAGCTGAACGTACAGCTTCTCGAGCGCTGGCGCCAGATTCTCGGCATTGTGGACGCCTTCTTGGACCAGAGCCTTGACTGGTAGCAACAAAAACACAACAATGCACCTTAGTCAGGTGAGTAGCTCCTTATTGAATGAGGTGCTGGAAAGTAAGTCAAATAACTGTCACGTACTGTGCGCCTGGGAGACGTCGTGAACGCGGATGTTGTCGGGAAACACGAGCACGTCGTGCGCCTCGGCAAGCGTTTGTTCACCACTCGTGTTTTGGCGCGTACACGTCTCAGCGCCGGTGTACGGGACCGCAGCAGTGATCTTGAGTGGACTCGACTTTGGGTCCCCGCCACGGAGTCCCTCGACCGCAAACAGGTTCTATTGACACAAAGCAAAATGATACGCCATTGTTATACCACCATAGCATAGCAGGCATCATGAGCGCATTCGTACCTTGGCATACGACGAGACGATGTGGTCCGAGGACTCGAGCTTCTTCGGCCAGTCCTCGGCGCGCCCTTGCGTGTCGACAATCACGAAATGGCGCTCGTAGTACTGATAGCAAACAGCACGCAGCACACATCAACAACCTACCTGTCAGCCACTCATAACCACCACGCACGCGCCACCAGTTCACATAACAGCAACCCAATGCCTAGAGAAGCTCAGGCTTAGGTCGTTGCTGTATAGCTCATGCAGAGACGTACCGGAACGGTGCCCTCGATGGCACGAGGCTCGGCGCGCGCAGCTCGACGGGCGGCTCTGCGAGCAGCTCTCGCAGCCATTGCATCGCCATCAGCATCAGCGAAGGAAGACCCCGTGGCGCTGCTAGCAGCAGAGCTGCTGCTGGAGCTGAAGCATGAGGTGAAAGGCTGTAGTAGAGCGCGGCGCTGGTGCTGGAGAAGACGCACGGTCGTGAGCATCGTGAGTGCGATCGGGAGGGCAAGTTGCGCAGTGAGTGACGAGCATCGATGCTCAACTGACCCACCAGAATAGCACACTAGCCAGTCGGTGGCATAAAGTGGAATCAAGGAATGACTGTTTTAAACGACAAACACTCATGGCTTCAGAAATTGTGACAGAAGCAAGATAGCGCGTGCATTCCACCAATGAAATGACAGAAAGCTGATCCCAAACGGTATCAGAGGCCATCATCATTGTGACAACAAGCCTGTGGGAATGCATATCCTTGCTGTAGCGATCGTGATGTGCATCGATTGATAGAGGGTGAGAGTAAACTGCCACACGAAGTTTACCACGTACTCTGCGACGTGTGAGAAATTAAGATCTCCATGCCATCGACCGAGAAGACGAGCGCTTTGCATGCGAACACTACTGAACCATGCAAGAAACGTGACATACGTAACACAAAGTAGCTTCTGCTGACGCAAATTGACGAGTCACAGTGACCAACCACTCGGGGCCGACGAGATCGCCGTGTAACGCTAATGAAGACGACGACGACTGAATGATCCAGCGCTTGCTCCTCATCATTCGCGAGGCTCCTGCGCAGCTCATTCGCTACATTGAGCTCCATACGCTCGCTCACTTCAACTGGGCAAAGATCGCCCACGAGCTGCCACTGCTTGTCCGAAAACAAGTCATTGGACCTCGAGTGGCCAATGCCGTTGAGCATACTATTGAGAATCGCCTCGTCGGACTCCAATCTTCACGGTACATCGTTAGTCGCAGCTTAAATGATGATGCACACGTCCAGCGCATACATTTGCGCCTCGAATCACGACTGGTTGATATCACTGGGTCACATTCAAGTCGCTTCAGTGCGCTTTATCGAATCGAAGGCACCAGATCTCCATACCCTGTGATGCACGGAACCGTTGGTGCCAATGTCAAAGTACCATGCCGGGCAGTGGACGTCATAGCCCGGAATGAACCACCTGGAGACCACTGATTGATTCGGACGCCTTTGTCGCGCGCATAACGGTCTCGGAGGCTCGGCGCATGATCTCGACGTGCTCAGGCTGCTCGTTGCCTATGCTTTGGATCTCTAGTTCATACTTGAGCTCAGCGCTTCTCTGAGTGCACGGCTGGGCTGCTTGGAGCTCGATCCCGCCAGTTCGCTCTTGACCATCTGCTGCATCAAGGCATTCTGGGCTTCTCATCGTCTCTCCACGAGACTGTCGACAGTGACATCTCATCTCGTTCCACAACGTTAAGAGACTCGCAGAGCGCGTCGATTGCACGTGGAGCTTCTGAATCGCAGCAGCGAGTCCACGACTCGCCGTCAGTCATATTAGCGCTGTTCACCTCACTTTCAGTCAGCACGTTCCTGAACGTCGTGATCAGCGCACTGAAGACAGGGAGATCGCGTTTGTTGAGTGCTACCTTGTGCTCGTTGTCGCCGTGTTGGGGCAAAGGTCATCCAGCGCATCATGGATCGCGCCGTCGAGGTCCGCCGGCGTGACGTGGTCTTGTGGTGTCCTTCATGGAGGGACACATTTGACTGGCATCAATGTAACAATTGGTACAATACCGGTATTTCAGAATAAAGTATTTGTATTGGGACGTAAATTGTACTAAAAAGCTGTTTGTTCGTCGACACGGATTAGCTATTAGTAGCTCTTTTACTTAAATACTGCTGGACAAAAGCATACAAAAACTCAGTTAAAATTTTAACGGGATCAATGATGGGGCGGACACTTGTGTGTTTGTTTGTTAATTGAAACAAATTTAAGGTTTTCCGCAATACTCAAGAAGTCGATAACAGTCACAAAGCCGACACACTTCAAACTGGACGAACTCGGTTGTTTCTGCCGCCAAAGGCTGAGCCTTTCTTGTCTGCGACGATCTCGTTTGGTTCGGCAAGTCGCTGTAGCTGCTCGTACAGCAGTTGGACGAGCTTGTCGTGGAACAGGGCCTTGCGAAAGAGCAGAATGGTCAGTGGCGAGAGCGCTTTGCCACACAGCTTTCGCTCGTTGAGCCACACCTCGAGCTCCACTCGCTTCATAACACGGTAGCAGATGGACGTTGGCTCAAGCGGATCCAGGTCGGTTCTAAATGGCTTCAGACGCGTCATGTCGCCGTTGCGCGCGAAGACGTCTTCCCAGAAGACAAACCAGAACTTGATTGCTGGGTGGGAGTTGATCAAGTTCATGCGTTTGTACAGGAATTCGAGAGCCCCTTGCTGAGAACTCGGCAAACCTCGAAGCAGTGGATTCAATTCTTCGTTTTGCAAGTACCGCTCGAGCACCGAACGCGGTAGGTACGGGTTGTTGTAGACAAAGTACCAGAAGCCATCACCCAGCACTTGATTCGACTCGTTGTGCTTCTCCATGAGCTGCTGACGGTACGCCCGATGCTGTTCCAGCAGAGCTGAGAGTGCAGGTACCCAATGCTCCTGGGTTTGCGCAAAGATATGCTGCAACTGGAGACTCTCGAGCATTTCGTGGGTCAAGCCGACGTGTTCTGATCCCATCGCCGCGACACGGTTCGTCAGGTGGTGCGTCTTGCCCGTGTGTGGTGCGACCGCGTCGCCATACCCATCCTTGTAGGTCATGAGCAGGTTGAAGCCGTCCGCCATGGCATGATCCTTGGAATTGGCGCCCACGCTGATGACGCCGACAGTGTAGTTGCACATGAACTCAACAGTTGTGTAGCGTGTTCTCGTTGAAGTCGTAGTGTTGCCTTCCGAGTCCGTGCTCGTCGTCGTCTCGGTGCCGTCCTCCACTGACACTTGCTCCTGCCGCGAGAACGGGAAATGGATCTGCGTGGCACTGGCGCCCAGCGCCCGCAGCTTTTGCCGCAATAGCCGCTTCGTTAGCACCAGTGGCGAGAAGTTCATGAAGAGGAACTCGCTGAGCTTGTCGTCCCGGATGACCGTCACGTCCTTGGCGTCGTCGTACACCATGACGCAGTGGAAAGGGTACGGCTTGACATACATCTTGCCAAAGCACGTCTTGGAGTCCAAATGGCCGTCAATCGCGCCGGAGGTGTCATTCCAAAACACATCGACACCTTCCAGCATCAGTTGCACCGCTCTGCGCATGTGGGCGATGTACTCGTTGTCCTGTCCGTCCCAATGGCGCTTGATGTCCTGGACCCCGAACGAAAGCACCGCCTGCTCTAGTGAGTTGAACCGCTGGAGCACTTTCTCGTCCTGCAAGGAGAGCAGCGCGCTCCTCCAGAACGCCTGCCACACGCGGTGCTTGGCTTCTTTCTCGAGATCCCAGTGCGGGATGATACTTGCAGATGGTGCATCTTGGATATCGCGCACCGTATCGCTGAACGTCAGCGTGCCTAACCAGTTCTTGATCAAGCGCCGCGTTTGCTTCATGCCGAAGAGGAAAATGCCGATCATGAACACCAAGTTCGCAATGTTGACAAGGTTCACAATTGTGCCGATGATCGTCTGGACCTTGATGTCGATACTGCTGAACGCGAGGATCGCACCACCGACACACGTCACGAGCGCGGCGACCTTGCCACTGATCTCCATGAGGTCGTTGAGCGGATCGCTGAACGGCGTGCCGTAGGACGTCACGAGTAGGATGACGCTGTAGATCAGCGCAGTGGTGATTCCGCGAGCGCCGATGTGCGGTATCGCCACCAGCGGCAAGATGAGCGCGACCTTGAACGTTAGCTGAAAGACCTTGTAGTAGCTCCACTTGCTCTCAAAGCCTGCGTAGAGAGATCGGTACGGGCAGCTCAACTGTGCAGGGTCCATCGCAACGAGACGGGCGTACACTTTCTCGTCGAATGGCACCTGCTCGCCGTCGAGATCGTAGGTCATGGTTGCATTTTCCAGCGAACCAGTCGGTTTGTTCTCTTTGATCGCGCGCAGGAGCAAGAAGGGCAGCGGCAGTGTGAACGTGACGAGCAGCACCACTGCCAAAGCTTGTAAGAACGGCCAGACTGGGTGATCTCCATACCGCTCCATAATACGATGCGATGAACTTGACGCTGTCGTCGATGCTGATTTACCGACTAACACAGTCGCTGAACCCGAGATCGCCGCGACGAGAATTTCGACCGAAAGCCTTGTCAGCGGCAGGTAAATCGTCAAGCATGCAGTGATGACCCACGTGAAGAGCTTCACGCGCGTTTGCTGCGTGCGCGCCAGCTCAGCCCACGTCGTACCTTCGTGACCGTGACGCACCTCGTCCGAACTCTTGTGCAAGTGTCGTCCAAAGAAGACAAACCACAGATAACACCCGTATCCAGTCATAATCAGCATAAGCAGCACGGTGTACCCGGCATCAATGAGCTTTTCTTGGTTGGCGCTCCAGAGTTCCGAGAAGTTGGCTGCCATGATATCGTAGATCATGCGGAAGAGCGCCTGAGTTTGACGGACAAAAGGCGAGTCCAGGTTGTCGAGGACGGTACCGTAGAGATTGGTGAAGAAGAGACTAACCGTCTGGCAAAAGTCGCGCAGGATCTCAAAACGCAGCAACGGCGGCAAGCTCGCGAGGAACGATGTGCACGCGCCGACGCTCAGTCCGCCAAGCATCACGTTGATGCTGCTCTCCACACTTTCGCGACTCTCAGTGAACGCTTTGTCCAGGTTGCTGAAGCCTTCGTTGACGATGACCTTTGCGAGCGGTGAGTTGTACACGTCAACGGCGCCTGTCTTCATGACTTGCATGAGCTGAGAATCCGCGATTTGATCCACCGAGCTCTGAATCTGCGATGCGAAGTGCTGGATCTCGCTCCATTCCGAGGAAATCGACTGGTTGCATAGCGTCTGCAGCTCCAGTAGCTGCTCCTTCGGAAGTGCATTCACGACCGCGACACTGTAAGCCTTGAGTTCTTGAAGCAGGTTAGCAGCGAGCGGCGTGGCTCTCTCAGCCATTTCTTTCACACCGTCCTGCAATTCGGCGCTAACCTCGGCGGAGAGCGCCATCGACGAGCTGAACGCGAGTAGCAGCAGTCGCCCGATCGGTGCTGTGTTGTCCTTCAGGGTGACAACCGACGCCGCTGCAGTCGATGTTGTGGCCTCCTTTAACTCCTCATATTTCTCAGAGAGAACGTCCTTCGTGGCTTCGTACACGACTGACCACAGCACCATGAGCTCCATCGCTGCACTGGAAGAGGCAGCAGCCCCAACTGCTTGCCGCAACTCATGAAGCTTCGCAATTGAGACCCGAGAGGCACACTGGACGAGCACTTGCGAGTTGCGGATCTCCTCAGTAGCGAGCGGGTGGAGTGCGGCGCCGGTCTGTGCCATGTGCTGGAGCGCTTGCTTGCAGTCGTTCGACAGATTCGTGACCTGTTGATTGTCGCTCACAAGCACATTGTGAAGCACGCGACCCACGCGCTGGATCGCCGCTACTGTTGGAGCCTGAGCGCTCATTCGTTCGTTGTTCGCGCGTTTGCTGAGTAAAGGAACTCAAGCCCACGCACAGACAGCTAGCTTAAGCTACGCCAGCGAAGAACAACGGACAGCCGACCTGGCCTTGACGAGTGTGCGTTTTCAACTGCCGCTGCACTCAGCAACAAGCTTAGAGGCAAAATTAGCCCAGCTAATAGAAAACCATTATCGTGTGCGTGGTCTTTTCTGTAGTCAAGACAGTATCACTTACTCACGAGCGCCATCATGCAACCGGATGTTTGTCCCGGACATGTCGCCCTAGGCGTATAGCGTCAGCGAACAACACCAATTTGCGCTGGGTGCACCTGAATCGAGCCGGATTCGCATGAAAAGCCGTCTGCTCGCTGTCCTATATGACCTTGTGTCGACGGCGACGATGGAGGGGCAGTGATCTCTTGGTCATGACACTGGTACAATCTGGACAAGAAATTTTGTCTTTGTGGACCGAGTAGCGGTGGGTCCGCAACGAGGATAGCTCGTTAGCAACTGACTATCCACTTCCTAACACTTCGCCGTCCTTCTCAACATCCAAAGCTCCACGCAAATACTCCAAACACGACCTTGACGCAGCCACACAAAAGCGCTGATCCGCCGCCAAGAACACAGGTGACGCAGTAGCTCCCGTTGTCTTCGCCAAACACACACCTCCTTCTCCTGTCCTGATCTCCAACTGCGTTCGTCCTCTCGGTTGACCACGCTGTGATCTATGATCGCGCAAGCAGCCGAAGCTCCCCATTCTATATTATGTCTAACCTCTCCAGTCCTCACTCGACACTACGCTATCACTCTTGTAGCTTACCGACAGCCTTGCTCGACTCGACGAGCGACTGGAAGATGCCGTCCTTCCGGCTGAGTAGTGCGGCGGGCGAGTCGAACTCTCTCACCTCGCCGCCATCGAGCACGAGGATCTTGTCGCTGTCCAGGATTGTCTCGATGCGGTGCGCGATGCACAAGACGGTCTTGTCACCGCCGCCGAAGCTCTCCTTGACCGTGAGCTGAATGAGCTTGTCCGACTCCTGGTCCACGTTCGCCGTGGCCTCGTCCATCACGATCACCTTGCTCTCACGGATGAGCGCGCGCGCGATACAAAGCAGCTGGCGCTGACCAACCGACAGGTTGTCGCCCTTCTCTGCCACTTCGTAGTCGAGACCTTTGCCCCAAGCGCTCACAGTCGCGTAAAGATGCACCTTGCGCAGCACGTCCCAGAGCTCCGCGTCGCTCTTCTCGCTGAACGGGTCCAGATTCATGCGCAGCGAACCGCTGAAGAGCATCGGATCCTGCGGGATAATCGTGAGTTTGGCGCGCAGCTGGTGCACCGTGATGGTCGCGATGTCCACACCGTCAATGAGCACGCGACCAGAGGTGCATTCGACCACGCGGAAGAGCACGCTCATGAGGCTGCTCTTGCCGGAGCCCGTGCGGCCGCACACGCCCACCTTCTCGCCACTCGCGATCGAGAACGACACGCCCTTGAGCACGAGCTCCAGGTCCTCGCGGTAGCGCATCGTCACGTTCTCAAAGACGACGCTGCCCGAGCGCGGCCACTGCTGAGCGAGTTGCTCGCTGTTGGTGGGCGAGCGCGTGTGGCCCTCGGCGTCCAGCGACTCGTAGTGCGCGATGCGCTCGAAGCACGTCATGATGTTCTCGGTCATCGTCACGAGCGTCGTCATGCGCTGGAACGACGACGTGAGCTGCGCTGCGTACGTCAAGCCCAGGCCCGCCACGGCAGCACCCAGGCTCTCCTTGGTGGCCACAGCAAGCAGCGCGACGCACGTGATGATCGACGACACGAGCCAGTCCGTGCGCATCGCGAACCAGCGCGAAGACGACTGGAACGCGAAGAAGAACTTGGCGTTGTGGTTCAGCAGCTGCTCGCACTTGGTGGAGAAGAACGACGTCATCTTGTACGAGCGGATCGTCTCGATACCGTGGATTGTCTCCGAGACGAGGTTCAGGAACGGCGAGCGCGTGATGCCGTCCAGGCGCTTGAGCTCGCGGGCTGACGCTTGGTACACGCGCGTGACGAACACGAACACGAAGCCCAGCGGCAGGTACAGGATGAGCACGTACGGGTTCGTGGCCGCGCACACAAGAAATGCAGACCCGATCTGGAACAAGTACAGCAGCATCCACATGCTGAAGTACGGCAGCGGGTTGTCCACCTGGTCCAGGTCGCGCGAAAAGCGATTGAGCACGCGGCCCACGGGTGTGACGTCAAAGAACGTCGTCACAGGCGCGCACAGCACCTTCCACATGTACTTGAAGTGCAAGTTCGCCGAGCAGCGCATGCACATCTCCGTGTAGAACACGCAGCGCGCCAGCACGAGTGCTGAGGCAAAGGCGACAAGTGCAATATAGACGCCTAGCGCGGTCTCTTGGCTCAGACCACCGACTCTGCCATTCGACCACTTGCTCAGGAACCAGTCGCAGAAGAAGAGAGCCACCTGCGCGAGTGTGAAGAGCACGAGGATCGTCGCGGCGACAAAGTAACCATTCCAGCCGCAGCAGTCCAAATACTTGACATAGGTCTTCCAGTTCACTGACCCAATGAGCCGGTCCTCTTCGACGATGAGCTTCTTTGGTGGCGGCTTTGCCGCGTCGTCTTTGCTCTGGTCACCAGCAGCAGCGGCAAGACGCGAGCCCGCCACCACCACCTTCTTCGCACGGGCATCAGCGTCATTCGACTCGCTAGTAGAAGCGCCTCCATCAAGGTCATTAGAAGTGACTTCGACGTCTTCGCCATCGATCGATCCGCTCGTGTTCTTACGTGGCGACTGCGCGAGAAAAGGGAACTCGCCACGCAACGTCTGCAACGTGCCATCACCGATGATGCGACCACCAGCCATGACAATGATGCGGTCCGCGTACTGGAGAAAGTGGTAGTGCGAGTTGAGCACCAGTAACCGCGTCTTGTCCTGCGCGATGCCGTTCAGTCCATCGGCAAACACCGAGTTGGCCACATGCACGTCGAGCGCGCTCAGCGGGTCGTCGAGCACGAGGAAATCGCACTTGCGCACACGGTACATGGCTCGCGCAATGCTCACGCGCGCCTTCTGTCCACCGCTCAGGTTGATGCCACGCTCGCCGATCTCAGTCGCGTCGCCCTGCTCGAGCATCTCAAAGTCTGGCACGAGCTGGCACGCCGCGACCACGTTCTGGTAGTGCACGGGGTCGAAGCGCTCACCGAAGAGGATGTTCTCGCGCAGCGTCTGGTTCTGGATCCACGGTTGCTGGCTCGAGTATGCGAACTCGCCGCGCACGTCGCGCTCTCCTCGCGTCTGCAGCATCTCGCCCAGGATTGCGTTCATAAGACTCGACTTGCCGCTGCCGACCGTGCCGACAATGACTGTCAGCGAACCGGGCGTGATCGTGAGGTTGATATCCGAGAGGTTGGGCTCAGACGCGTCGTGGAGCCACTGGAAGTCGGCGTTCTGGATCAAGATGCTCTGCTGTTGGTGACCCAGCGCCCCCTTCTTGCTGTTGTTTTCGTCCTTCTTCTCTTCGACCTCATCGGCGATGAGAAAGTCCGAAATGCGCTTCGTCGACGCCGCGGCCTCCGAGACGTACACGGTCGCGTTCGCAAAGATGCTGAAGGGCATTTTGCACGCGTTCGAGAGCGCGAGGATCACGAACGCGGTCGCGACGTCCAGGTCCTTCCCCAGCACGAGCACGTACATGAAGAAGCAGACGGCGTTGAGGAATGACGGCGCGAGGAACATGAGCACGGCGTTGTAGAGACGCAGGTAGTTGTACTTGCGCATGAGCGCGATCTCATTGTCGCGCACATTGCGGATCTTTTCCGAGATCGAGTGCTCCCAGCCGTAGAACTTGATCACGCGGATGCCCTGGAGCACCTCGTTGGTCACCTTGACACGCTCGGCGCTCACCTTGGCGATCATGCGGCGGTAGATGCCCACTTGGCGAGAGGTTGTGAACGCCAAGTAGATGATGAGTGCGATTGTTGCAGCGCCAGCGATCCCCACGTACACGCCCATTTGGGTACCGATCAGCACGCACACAATGGTGAGCATGACCGGCGAGATGACGCTCCAGAGCCCGACGCTGTAGGCCTCGAGCAGCCGCTCGCTGTCGACGCTGGCAAGCGTCACGATCTCGCCCGAGTTCATCGTCCGCCGCGCCGTGGCCGAGAGCCGCAGGATCTTCTGGTACACGCTGTTGATCACGATCATGCGCGCGTTGCAGCCGGCGCGCGCCGTGAGGAACATGCCCGAGTTGATCGCGGTCGCCCCACAGAAAGAGATCGAGCCCAGGAACAACGCGAGTCCATAGCCGGACGAGATGCCAAAGAAGTTGGGCTTGTCCTCGAGGTACTGGAGGATCGACTTGATGAGCATGGGTTGGAAGACCGTGAACGTTGCGCTGGCCAGGTGCAGGAAGATCGCGAGCGTCATCGTGCCCTTTGTCGCGTTCCAGAGCGCAACATTGAAGCGCGGCTTCTTTAAAGGCTTTTCGCTGTCAAGCGAAGCAGCGGTGTCGTTCGCCTGGGCGGCGCGTTGGCGCTCGTGCTCCCACGCAGCCTCAAAGCGCGTCTGCAGCGCCTGGGACTGGTCGACCTTGGGCAGCTCCCACACGCTCGCCTCTTGCAACGGCGTCTTGTAGCCACGCTGCAGCAGCGGCTGCACCCACCAGATTGTCGTGAACGACAGCCAGTTGGCCGTATCGAGCGGGCTCGCCTTGTTTGTGCTGAGATCGTCACTGTCGTCACCGTCCTCGATCACGGACTTGCGCTGTGAGTCGGCGCGCGGCGTCTTGAGCTCGTGGAAGCTGCCTCGGTACCTCTCGTCGCGCGCCGGTGACGCTGGAGGTGTGTGACGCACGAGCTGCGTGCTCGGCTCGCTCATGCTGTCGTGCTGCTCTTGCCCCTACGAGGTTGATTGCGAAGTGTCTGCCTGCTGTCAGCGAACGCTTCGGAAGGCACCGCAAGTGAGCGACTTGCTTGCTCTCAAGAGGACGAAAGGGGATGGGTCTTGTACACGCATCAATACCACACGACCGTCTGATTGGCTGGCTGTAGGGATCTGTTTGAGCAAGCGTGACGCGTCGGTCGATTCACCTATGTGATGATGAGTGAGCAGCAATGGAAGATACACTTTGTGAAAGGGCACACGGGCCGAGAGACGCGCACGTACATTCGCTCGCTTTAGCAAGCCATGCGTATCAAATGGTGTATGTCTACTGTAACCAGTGCTCGCAAACTCTGGCTCCTATGATTACATACTGTGTTTAGATGCCAGGGTGTCATATCGGTCTACGCCATCCCGTCACGCAAAACAGTTTGTACTGATGAGAGGTGATTGATGAGAGGTGATTGATGAGAGGCTTTTTCAAACATCAGTGACTTCTCGAAACTGTAATCGGTAGAAACAAACCTACTGCCTACGTCTCATGCCAACTGGAGGACATCGAAGTCATCCCATCGACCAGAGGTCGTTTACCAGAAAGCCTCGCAACCAAGGCGTAGCTCAACGCCTAATTTCCTCATAGAACAGCAGCGCTCACACCCACCACACAAGCGAACAGCTTTCGATATGGGTCAAGCGACCATGGTGCAGAACCGCGAAGCCGGGGAACAAGAAGTGCAGTTGATGGACGTCTTGCGATGCCACGGAGAGGAACATCACTATGATCCGGTTGTAGAGACCGCGACGCACGAAGATGAAGACAAAGACAAAGTCACGCCTTTTGTATTCGACTAGAAGTTCGTGAACGAGTTTTGCCTAGGCGATTGCGGCAGCTCAAGACCAGGCGACTCAGCCAAGCGGAACTCCACTCCCGGCACCGCCATTCCCGCTTCCAGAGCCGCTCACTGTCGAGTCTTGCATGCGCGCGCTGCTCAAATATGGTCGTGACGTTGGAGCAGCTGAATTGCTTGGCGTCGCGTGTCTACTGTGCTCGATGGTTGAGCACTGCCACAGCACTCTGAAGCTCGTTCGGTTGAGTTTTCACTCGTGAATCGAATGCGTTAATTCACGCTGACAACGTGGCAGCAGGTGTCGCCGTTGTTTCTATGGTAAAATCACATTGGATAATCTCACATCATCAGTATACCAGTCTTAACAGCTGAGATATACCGGTATCGTACTCGGTTCCACTCTTCACTTGGACCTCTCTCTCGCTCGTTGACAACACATGCAAAACGTGCCAAGATCGAGCGACAACGAACGAGCCATGGCCGCACGCGGGAGGGTCGACCTGTTAGCGGACTTCATCGTGCCCGGCGTCGGTGGGTCGCCCACGGACTCGCTCGACATTCTCCACAATCGCTGTCAAGAGCTGAGTGGTGACGTGCTCTTTCACCACGTGCACGAGCGGCTCGAATTCGTGCTCGCTGTCATCCAGAAGACTGCCGCGGACAAGTACGAGCTGCTTCTAAACTGCTTGGTGCCCTCGACGTACGTCAATCTTATTAAGAATGCACTGGATGTGCTGGAGAAGTACGCGTCTAGAAAGACGCTCTCGCGGCTGGCGTCGAGTCGAGTGCTCGTCGAGCAACTGCGGAAGCTTCACGCAGAGATCGACTCGCTTTGCAAGCTTCTCGAGTTGGAGCCTGCGGAAGAGCTGTCAAGCGCGATGTGGAAGAAGCAGTTGGAAGAAGACCAAGCGATCCAGTGCGCCTTGGTACAGCAGGAGCTGGCAAGCGTGAAGGGAATGCAATCCATCACATCAGAGCTGCCTGACCACGCACTCATTGAAGCGCTCATGGAGTTCAAGTATGAGATTGAATTCCGCGGCGGTGACAACGCGCCGGGGCATATTGCTCTTATGCGTCAAGCACTTGAGTCAGTTGTGCGCGCGACCAACGCAGTAGTGCCAAAGGTTCCCCAGTGGTTCATCCCGAGCTACGATCTGGATTTTCCTGTCGGGCACTTTGACTCGGGCACCTGGGGCATAGTGTATCGTGGCGCATGGCGAGCTAGGCGTGTCGTTATTAAGCAGCTGCTCATGTGGAGCGAGCACCTTCAACGATCGACTGCAAAGGATCTGAAGATTTGGTCGCGACTGACGCACCCGCATATCCTCAAGCTCTACGGCGGGAACCACGTCTCCCAACCCGTGTACTTTGTCTGTGAAGACGCGGCAAATGGAAACTTTCTCGACTACTTTCGCGACCAAGGCAACAAGCAGCGCATGTGGCGACTCTTCTATCAAGTGGCTCTTGGACTGCAATACCTGCACAGCATGAAGATTGGACACGGTAACCTGAAGTGCAGCAACCTCCTTGTCGGCGACGATGGCCTCGCGAAGATCAGCGACTTTGGCTCTCGCTTTTTCAAGCCTGCAGAGTATAATGAGCTTGTGCTCGTATCTTGGATGAAAGAAGACGCGAATCAATGGAAGCCGCTGGAGTATTTTGAAGGAAGCACCTATTCTTTCAAATCCGACGTGTACTCCTTGGGCATGTGCATCATCGAAGCTGTGACTGGTGAACCTCCATGGAGTTCAGAGGACGCCGAGACGATTCTCGACAATTTATACGAAGGCATCAGCCACCCTCGCCCCAGTGGACTCACCGACAAGCAGTGGGATCACGTGTCGGCGCTGTGCAAGATCGATATGTCCGAGCGCATCGAACTCTCGGTGGTAATCGATATGATCAGAGAGCTCGCAGACGACGAGGAGATTGATATCCAATTGTCCAAGACTGCTTTGCGCATTTGCTCCGAGTGCCAGTTTCCCTTTCATGTCGACAACCACAGGTTCTGCATGCAGTGCGGCTCGCGCCTCCAAGAAAGTGCTGTGAAGCGTTTACGAAAACTCGTCCGTACCAGTGAAAACCTGAGCGCGAAGGAGAAAGTTGATCTCACTAAAGTCGATATCCGAGAGCTGGAGATCACTTGCTCGAACGAAGATGCAGCAAAGCGGTTGTGGGACCGACATGGTCTGAAATTGAGCATGTGCGAGGAGTGTGGCGAAACCAGCTCATTCGACAGTCTCTACTGCTGTGGCTGTGGTGCCGATCTAGGAAAGCGCTGGAGTCCGCAACACGGCTGGTACAAGGGCAAAGAGCCGGTGGTCGTGCAAGACGTGATTTCGAGTCTCGAAGAGCTGGTCGCGAGTGGTTTGAAACGCCAACAATCGGGAAAGCAATGTCCGTCGTGCTCTGAATTGAACCCGGAGCACTCATCGTCGTGCACATCGTGTGGCGCTGTCTTCGATCTCTCAAGCAGAGCAAAACCAGCGGACACGCCAGCTGCGATGCTGTGCAATGAAATCGCGAGTCGTACAGCTGCTTGATCCAACAATTGCCGACGACGAGACTCCGCAGCAACAAGCTGGCACCTCGTGCAGCAGATGTGGCGAAATGAATCCTCGCGAGTACCTCTTCTGCAGCGAGTGCGGCAACGACATCGAAATCATCAAGCGCAACAAGTTGTAAACTCTCGGCAAGCTTGGCGTGCGAGATCTTCGCTTGCTGAAGAAGAAATTTTGATTTCGTTTATCATTTTAATAAATGTTTGTTCACATTGCGTTCAAGCGCTCAGTGGTAATGATGCAACTTTGTTCGGTTCTTGCGTTTGAAGATCGGACGCGACTGATCAAGTAGATATCTAGGACAAATCGGCTGTCATCGCTGTGAATGACTGCGTAAGGAAACTCTGCAGGCCATCAGCACTTCACATCGACTTTCTCGACATCTAAAGTCGTAAATGGTGATCTAGGTTTGCATGCTCAGCTCGGTCTTACGTACTTGAGGTAGCCATGAGCACACAAGAAGTTCACGCGATTGCATCATAGCTCGATGTTGTGTTGGGCGACAACGGCATGATTTCGGAGGCACTCGAAGTGGTCTCTTCCCAGGAATATAGTCGTTTCGACCTTCTGCACTGAGTGTGGCCACTCCCACACTCAACAGGTTTTCTTTAGTCTGCAAGTGGAAATTGCCCCAATGGCTAACTGGTACGTGTATTTCGGTTGAGAACTCAAGGTCAGTGTCAGTTGTGCATCAGTTTTGGTTTTCTGTTTTGGTATCAGCATCGCTCCTCTTAGTTTCGCCACCATTCAGTGACACGTTCGTTGCTTGGTAAAACATGAAAGGCTCATCGAGCACAAACGAGAGCAAGCGCAGCGGCCACGGGTTCGAGAAAGAGCTTCTGCGTCTGTGTGCAGCACTAAGCTCTTCTTCGTCCTCAACGATCGACAGTCTCTTGCAGCGATTCCAGGAAACGGACTCCAGGAGCAAAGGCGCGATCACAGACATTGAGTGAGTGGCATGCAGCCACAACGGAAAGTCACTTGTGGTGCTTGTTACTCTCACTTCGAATTGACGGTCTACTCTGTTGATTCTTCTTCAGGGATGCCTACGTGATTCTGAGTGAGCTGGTGTCGTCCAAGCATCGGAAGCGCATGTACGCACAGCTGTAGCTGGTTCTAGAAAGCTCGATTTTCTGAACTCCTGATGAGCGAGTGTGTGTTGTGTCTATTGCTCCTCTCATGTGAACAAATAGCGACTTCGACCTGCTTATCGACCATTTCCTCACGAGTAAGAGCCGATTCGACTATGTTGCGTTCTGCAAAGCGCTCATGAGCTGTGAAGAAAAGCAAGTGCCAGCAAAGGGCGATCAAAATCAACGCTCTCCACAGAAACTACCACCAGCTGCAGGTAATCTAAGTCCACAACGGCGACGCAAGCAGAATAACTCACGCAAAGGCGAAGACGCTATTGCCGCTGCCACCAGAGAGTCAAAGCCCCGAATCCGCGTCGATAAACGACTTGAAGCGCAGCGGCTGCTGACACAGAGCATCCGCAAGAAGCTGCTACGAGGCGTCTTTGGCGCCAAGTCCGATGGCTTCCTCGGCGTCCAGGACACGCTCTTCAACTTGGACCAGGACGGCGAAGGGTTTCTGGACGAGCGCGTGTTCACCGAGCAGTTTCTACCGCGCCTCAAGTCGCTACTCACACAGTCCGAGACCGAGTTTCTGCTGATGAACATCCGCATGCGAGGCGGAGGCAATAATGAAAAAGACGGTGATCAACAACAGCAGCAGCATGGTAATACCATCAGCTTCAAGAAGCACAAGCGACACTATCGGATTGACTATGAGCAGATGGGCGTGATCTGCAACCTGGACAGCGATGTCTCGCTCTCGTCCGACAGCGAGAGTGCTGAAGAGGAGGACGACAAGGCGTTCTCCGCTGGAACTGCTGCTGGAGACAAAGGCTCGCCGACGAAGAATCGGAAAAACAGCAGCAGCAACAACCTCGGAGCGGATTTTCTCGCCGCAGAGAAGCGTTTGCAGAGTTTTCTCAGTCAGCAAGAGCCACAACTTGACAGCAACCACGGTGATTCTACGAAAGACACGCCGCGATCGGCTCTGACTGGTGCCGAGCACTTCCTTGAGCACGCCGAGCTGATCGACAGCACCAGGTCTGGGTTCCTCCGTGAACAAGGTTTGTTCTATGAGCAGCTATTGAACTTACGATCTCAGGCATTGTGAAAAACTCAGTGTGATTCATTTGTTTGCTTCAGATTTCCAGCGCATTCTCCAGAAATGCGGCGTCGATGTATCTCCAGCTGTGCTGAGCTCGATCCTCTCACGCTTCCCACGGGCAAAGGACGGACTCATCAACTACACGAGCTTCCTCCAGTAAGGAAACTCACGCAGCGTGGGCGTTCTAAATCATTCGAACTAAATTCTGAGCATTCTGACGATTTCTCTGCATGATTTGTAGGCGATACGGTCAGAACCCACAGAGCTCGCGCGAGCGACGCAAGCTCAAGCGCTTCCTGCTCGATCTTCTACTAATGTTGAAGGGATCAAGAGCCGAGTGGAGTGCGTTCCTGAAGGACCGATTTGAGAAATACGACGCCAAGCTGCACAAAGTCAAACGCGGCGATGTTTCTGAGCGAGGTAACTAAACTTTGCATGTGATTATTATCAATAACGGTGGTGGCGCTGTTCAGATGATCAACTCTACTGCTGTGAACTGTTGTCAGAGTTTCTCCACGTGGTTCGAGGGAAATCGGGTCCACTGAAGCTCTCGATTGAGCAAGCGATCGAGATCCTCACGCGCTTCCTCGCGATCTCGCCAAGCAGCTCGCCGACCAAGATCAACTACCCAGAGTTTCTCAGGTGCAAAAAGTCTTCAGTTCTGAAGGTAGCGATTGCTGAAAGTAGATGCTTATGACGTACTCACTTTTGAATGCTTTTCAGGTTCATCCAGGAGCTGCAGCCCTCGAGTCCTGAATCCTCGACAAAGCCCTCAGCACAAGTCATGCCACTTCCATTATCACCAACGAAGCAACCTCTTGACAACAACGCGAGCTCTCCATCAAAATCACCTTCAAAGCTGTCGCACAACTCGCATGACGCAGCAACTGTCGGAGATTATCTGATGTTTTATGCCACCGCTCAGGAACGCGACAACTTCGAGCAGCTCATGGACCTACTACACAAGTTCCACAGTCGCCTGCCGCCAATACCATCCACGAACTCGATGCCAGCACCAGAGACACAAGACTCGCCAGGCTCTCCGATGAAGAGGTCAACTGTGATCGCTCCGATTGAGAACGGCGTGCGGATCGCGTTGGGCGAGAAGCTCCGCGTTCAGATTCAGTTCTCCATGGAGTAGTGACCAGGCATTTGTTAGTCGCACCCTTTCAAGATCCTTCTGTTGCCTCTTGTGATTGCGTATTTCAAATGTTGTGTCGTTGTCACAGGCTTCAGCAATTCTGATGTGAAGCCAGCCAATCAGAATATAGGAAAGTGCAAACATTCTCATCATCTTTATTTACCTTTTTAGTAGAGTATATCCTTTTCTTATTGTTATTCAATTTATAACTTCTCTGTTTTTCCTTCATACGCATTACAACAATACAACCTTCATTCTCGTTGCATGTTTTCTCTTCCTCGACACCTCAATTAGGCGAGAAGTCATCTCTAAAGTTGCAGTCGCTTGCATTATATCCTCTATCCTAAACCGTGTAATCACGCCTCTAGGATCACCATGACATCCGTCCCCACCTGCTGTTGACACTTTTCTTCCTTCGTCTTAGCAGATGGATCCAAGCTGGCAAAGCAAGCAACCAGCAAGAAACAAGCAAGTCTTGCTTGTTTGCCAAACAAGTCTCCGTCATTTTCTTCCGACCCACCACAGTCTCCAATTTAGCACCAAGCCCAGACTTCCAGCCAGCCACTCGTCCGTCAATAATGGTGAACCAGAAGAAGAGCAAGTGCCAGTTACGCCTCGAGGCGCGCGCCTACGAGCAGCAGCAACAGGCCTCGTGCCTCGCGCCGACCGCCGTTGGTGCCACGAACGAGCAGCTCGCGGCGCAGATGCACTCGCGCATCGCGCGCGCCACGGAGGTGCGCGTGTCCAAGCAGCGCCAGCGCAAGAACAACGCACGCGAGCGCGTCCTCCACGCCCAGCGCGTGGCCCGCGAACAGCACGCCAAGCGCCGCGAAGAGCTCTCGAGTGTGCGTCGCGCGAGCGGCGAGAAGGTCGAAGTTGCGCGCCAGCGCCGTCGGGCGAACTTGGAACAAACGCAGCAAGTGTGTAAGCGGCGCGTCGCGCACGTGAAGAAGAAAGTGCAGAGCGTGAAGGAGGTGCAGAAAACGCGCAGCGAGCGCGCGCTTACGTTGCTCGAGGCGCAGCTCGTGGAGGCCGCGCGCAGACGCGAAGAGCAGACGCAGCGGATGGTGCGCCGCCTTTCGCAGCGCTGGCAGAGCGTTGAGTCGATCAAGGACCGCGTCGCGCGCGTCAAGTTCATCCAGCGATGGTACCGCCGCCACGTGGACGCGCGCAAGAACGCCAGCTCGCTGCACGCGATCAAGGCGCACGTCGAGCGCGTCGTGCGCTGCTGGCAGCAGATCGCCACCAAGGGCTTTGAGCCGAGCATGATGTTGCTGCAGGACCGCGAGCTCGCGCGCTCGGCACAGTCCGTGCTGCGCGTGCTGCTGCCCAGCGCGGCCGGCAACCAGTCGCCCGGTAAAGACAGCTCTACCATCAATGGTAGCAGTCCGCGTACCAAGGGTGCGTCGTTCCGCGTGCTACTCATGGCCGGCATGATTGCGTTCCATCCGAGCGAGATCATGGAGTCGGGTCAGTGCGACCGCCTCGCGTACGCGGCCAAGGTGACGTACAAGGACATGCTGCGCATTTTCGTGCTGCTGGAGAGCGGCACGGCGCGCGAACTCAAGACCTGCGTCGCGCGGCTCGAGGCGCACTTTGCGTTCTATTTTGACTCGTTCTGCCAGTGGAAGGATCGCGATGCCGAGCGGCTCGCGACCGAGATGCTGCGCTCGTACCACGACATTTACAAGATGAAGAAGCGGTACCTGGCCAAGCAGACTGCGCTCGAGGGCGACGGCGTGCACCAGCTCGTGTTCCAGACCGAGAAGCAGCTGAGTCAGCTGAAGAGCGCGTTGGCGCAGGTGATCGGCAAGGACGACACGCTCGCGCGCGTGGAGGCGGTCGAGCGAAGCATTGAGCAGGATGAGCAGATGAGCAGCTCCGATTCGAGTTCGTCAGATGACGATGAGCAGCAGGAGATGGAGAAGTCTCAATCAGCGAACACCAGCCATGAGGCACAGCAGCAGCAGCTTCCGGATGCCCAGATCGAATCGTTCCTGTCGGACGAAAAGCTCGTGCACGAGCTGATCGTGAATCCGGAGTTCAAGATCTCGCAGACTGAAGGTGCAGAAGACATGTCGGGTGGCGGTGGGGCTGCGTCGCTGGCGTCACGAATCCGAGACACGATGGTCAAGGCCTTTTGGGACCAAGTCATTGCTGCGAACGACGTCACGACACTCGTTGCGCGCACCGAAGAGCTCCGAGTGCAGTTTGCGACCGTGGTGCACATGTGTCCAGAGCTAGTCGAGGATGTGAACATCGCACTGCAGCCTGGCGTTCTCGAAGCGCTGATGCAGAACGCGGAAGATAACTTCGTTGAGATCAAGATGCGCTGTGAGCGTGTGGTCCACTCGATCCTGCGTGCTGAAGCGCCTGCGCGGAATGAATCGACGCACGCGTTCCTCGTGGCGTTCGAGAACAAGTTTGCTGAACTGCAGTCTGCAGCGAGATCTCCAGATCATGCAGTGCGTGTGTTGGTCGACTTTCTGGCGTTCGCGTTGAAGAAAATCGAGGACATCCGCGTCGACCTCATGAACGTGCACATGGGCATGCTTGGCGCATACCTGCAGCGCCACGGAGTCGAGTATGAACAGAAAAAGTTGTACGAGAAGCTCACGGCTGGTGCACGCTTTGAGATGACGGAGAAGTGGTTGGCGGTCGAGATGCACTCGTACTGGTCGACACTGTCGTCGGAGGAGAAGGATCGCATGGCGCGATACGATTCGGCGGCGTTTTCCAAGTTTCTCCGCCACAGCACGATTGCGTTAATTGGCAAGCACATTGAAGGAGCCTCGGGCGTGTGGCCAGAGACGTTTCGCTTCGATGTGGACCGCATCCGTGGCTACCGCGACTTAATCGACCGCATCACGATCATCTCGAGCTTGCTCGTCGTGCTGCAAGAGTACGTGGCTCGTCGTCGGCTCGTGGCGTCTCGTGATTTCTACCGTCGTGTCGGCCAGCAACTCACGGATTTGCTGCTGTCACCTGGCATCTCGGGTTCGCACCTTGTCGACCAGGCAGTTCAAGAGATCCGACTGCTTGAAGAGAAGAAGACGCACAACTCCGATGTTGAAGACGAGCTGAAGACGCTCGAGCAGCGTCTCCATGGCGCGTTCGGCACCTCGAACCCGGTCTTCAACCTCTTCTCTACGCGCGTGTACAGCGCGATCTTGAACGCGCAGTTCAGCGAGCAGTCGGAGATGGAAGTCCACGCGTCGCTGGCGCCGTTTGACTCCGAGATCCGCGCGCTGGCGCAGGCGGTCCGCAAGCTCGCCAAGCACAACGAAAGCGTCCATGCAGCGCTCTACAATAACATTATCAAGCAGCTCATCGCCGTCATGTGAGGAAGGTGTGTGGGATTAGCTCTTTTTCTATTTCGTTTCGAATTGCATGCCTTATCGTATATCGTGAAGCACCGAGCATGTGAGGTTAACCTTATTTTTTCCATAGCAGAAGGGAAAGACCAATTTATCTGCTTCTGGTATCGTAGTGTTTGGTGTAACAAACCAATGCCTTCTATGAAGTCGAGGCTGTGATAGTGAATTCTAACTGCTTTGGTGTGGAATATTATGAGAGTCGTATCTGCAAGCTCTGGTGAGAACGAATGCAAGCACTCTGCAGATCAAGGGGTGGTCCGACACACCAAGTTTTCCAAACTTGACAGCCTTCAAGGGAGTTCTCAAGCGCTCTACAGCTTCGTTGCGCTCGATTTCTCGCATTTCCAAGTCCAAGATGAGTAACCTCGCCATCGACGTTAACTTCGGTGCGCTGCTCGCGCTCGTTGTCGTCGTTTACCTGGTCTACGTGTGCTTTTGTGTACTGGTTTGTGTACTCGGGTCGACACATGCTTACGAGCGCGTCAAACGTCGGAACTGACCTAAGAAGAACCCTGCTGTTACAAGCGCGAGTGAAGTACATCGTCGCTGCGTGCGTGATGGCGCACCTGCCGTTGTCCCGGTTGTCAGCTGAAATCTCCGGTGAAACCGTGGACACTGCCAGGGGCAAAGCCGCTGCGTCGGCGCAGTCGGCATTTATCATCCAGCGCTATGAGAACCACCCGCTGTAGACATATATTCTGTTTTTTGCAGCGGTCGTCTTTGTGATGTTCACGTAGCTGCTCCCCATTGTGCTTCTGATCGACCACGCACTGGATATCGGTCGCAATGTGATCGGATCGATTTTCTCGGTTAAATTCTCCAATTTTTTACGGATGACCACCGAAGTGGTTCCTGGTTAAATTCTCCTGTTGCTTTCTCCTTCGGAGTTCTCATTCCTCCCTTTGGTCTATTACTGATGGCACTGAGAATGTCCTACTGGTCCCTATGCCTGAATATATGGATGTGGCTGGCTACGCATTCCCGCAACACGTACGCTGCGAGTCTTTCCAGCCACTTTTTTCAGTCTACGTTTCTTGCGCTACTGACCTCGCCGAAATGCTCTCAGCCGTCTTGCTCCGTGCTTCCCCTTCAGCCCGCTCTTGAGCAGTTCCAGCATGTTCCTCGCTGCGTTGACGTCCCTGTTCCAGAAGTTGGCCTTGCAT
>JAASGT010001069.1:0-11729 GCA_023334315.1 Globisporangium alternatum | reverse complement strand
CGTCCACGGTAATCACGCCGCTTCCACTGACAGGCAAGTTTAAGTCACTTGGACATACACCCGTGTTTTGCATCATTTCCTATTTGTAGGTCTCTAAAAGAGTCCTACAGGTAAGGATTACCAACTGATGAGTGACTTGCTGCATGCCACTTTTCCACCATACTAACCTTTAGTATCCACCCACACGCACTGCTGCACGTAATTTGTCCTATGTGATCAGCGCCTATTTAAACTAAACATTTTTTATTCAAACATAGCAAAGTAATTTCTAAGTTAATACGTATTTTCGCTTTTCAAGAAAGCACATTTTCAACGAGGCTATTATTGAGATGAATGTTTCCATTTAAAAATGATTACTAAAAGTGGCGAAATCTTGGCTTGCTCGTTGTATCGAGATTGCTATATTAAGGACCGGACAACATTTCGCCACTTTTTTTACTCATGAAAAGTGGCGAAATGTTGATCTTTCCCACGTGTACTTTTTCACAGAATATGATGCGGCGCACATCACTTAAATGGTGTGCGCTTCTGCTGCCGTGCGAACGGCGAGCTGGCCGCCATGATTGCTGCGAGCCGCGACTTCTTCAGCGTACTCGACGCCGTCTCTCGTCGAATCTTGAGTATCGGTGCCGACGCTAAGGCCGTCGTTGCGCTCGCTGGCGCGAGTGTCGTTGCGCGACTGCTGCTGGGCTTGGCAGCGACGCGCCCCGAGTACGTCGAGGTCGCAGGCCGTGTCGTGCCAACTGCAGTCGCGATGGAGTGATTCACTCCGGTCATACTCTGCTTCTTGAGCTTCGTCTTCTTGTCTGGCAGTGTACGAGAATGAGCGGAAGCTGATCGCGCGCTCGATACTCTCATCGATGCGCTTTTGGTCGAGCTCATCGCTCGTCCACCAGAGGATTTGGCTCGGCGACTCATACTGCCGCTGCTAGTCGTAGAGACTGGCGCGGGTGGTGGATTCGCTGCCAGTTCGTACTCGTGCGGGTGGATACGAGCGTCTCCTTGGCTCGTCAGGAATGAGTGTTGCTGCTGCTGTGATGCTCCAGTCAAACTGTCGTTGTCGCTGCCGTCGTCAAAGCCCGGTGCTCCAGTCGATCTGTCACCAACAAGTCCATTCTGATAAGAAGTTCCAGTCATGCTCTCACTGACACGTCCTGACTCCGCAACTGCTGGTATCTTGCTCGGCTCGAAGAAGGACGTCGCGAAGAGATCCATGTCCGGCCCGTAGCGCTTGTTCATGTTCTCGAGTTCCTTCTCCCACTTGACGTTCTCCGCAGCGCCATCTCCATTCACATCGAGCGCTTGACGAGCTCGCTCCTGAATGTCGCTGGACGAAAACAGCATCGAGACAGCGCTCGGGTGCTCACCAGAGCCGCTCTGAGCCTGCTGTTGCTGTTGCTGAGCGAAGCGGTTCATGAAGCCCTCGAGCGAGCGATCGCGACTCCCATTAGCAGCGCCACTAGTCTTTCCCCAGGGACTCGCGGTGCTGGTCACGCACAAGGCGCTCCGGAACTGCTGAATCGACCGGACCACGGTGCTCACTTTGCCTTCGTCGCCCTGTGGGATGCTCGCGGGCAGCGCGACGATCGCGAGGAACTTGGCGCTCGCCTTGACCGTGTCCTGGAGTAGCACCGTGAGCTTGGAGCTGTGGTAGCGTACGAACGCCGGATCCTTGACGCGCACCTCGGCGAGCGCCGTCACAAGTGCGTTCACGCCGTTCTCCATGGTCACGAGCGCCTTGAGCTTGCTGCGGTCGTCCCAGTCGTGCTCCTGCACGGCCGTGTACTGGCTCCCGACCGCCAGCTCGACGATCTGCATCTTGGACTTCGTTATCGAGACGCCGCTGAGCAGGTTCTCGTACGTGAGGCAGATCGTGACGACCTTGTGGGTCAGCGCCGTGTTCATGAGCCCGCGCTCGTGCGCGCTCTGGAGGTTCTCGAGGCCGCCGCCGAGCACGAGTAGCGCCTCGTCCAGGTTCTGCACTTCCAACACGACGATCTGGTTCATCGCGACGGTGTTGCCCAGCTGCTGGTGGTCACTCGTCAGGGACGTGTCCAAACTAAGCAGGTCGTAGATGCACTCATTGAAGACGCCCAAGTAGCTGATCGTGACTTTCATGCGGTGGAAGTGCGCACCGTGCATGTGCGCGGCGTCAAAGAGCTCGCGGAGCACGAGCGCCGGCACGGTCTCCGTGCTATTGATACCGGCTTGTTCATCCAGCGATTGTGACGATGTGCGTAAGGGCAGCAGCGTGTCGAACGTGGCGACACAGGCGTTGCAGCCATCGAGCACGCTCTGTACGACCGGCACGACGGACTCGAAGTTGTTCCACTCGCGCGCGCGATCCGAGTAGATCGCGTCGAACCGGACGGCGAGCGTCTCGCGTTCGCTCTCCTTCATGAGCAGCTCGCCCGTCGCGTAGTTGGCGCGCAGCGCGCGACTCGCGTCCGCATCCGAAATGGGTGGCTCACAACGCGCCTCAGACGACGAAGAGCTCTGCTGCTGGGGATTGCGGATCTGGCAGATGAGCAGTGCGTTGCGGCGCGACTTCCAGAGCTGCTCGTGCAAATGGCGGCGCGTGAGCTCAGCGGATAACAGCGCGTGCCTCAGCGGCTGGTGCTCGGCGTGCGCGACTTCAGCGAAGCGCCGCGAGCGACTCACGAGCGACACGACGGGCGCCTGCAGGTTCTTGAGAAACGCCCTGAAGTCGCTCTGGATCGTGACGATGGGCGCGCGCACGGCCGCGAGCGTCATCCTGAGCGTCTTGAGCGTCACCACTGAGTCGCGTGCGACCTTGTGGATCTTGCGGCGGAAGACCTGGTGGCGTTGAATGACCGTGTTTTGCGCCTGCAGGTGGTCGCGCGCGTTGCTGCCGTAGGCTTGGAACGCCTTGGACTCGGCGGCCTTGGCGGCCACAGCGCCTTTCAGGTGGTTCACCTGGTGTTGCAGGCAGTCGCGCTCGTCACGGGCCTTGTCGAGCTCGAGCGCCAGGTGCTCGCTGCGCTGCCGGAGCTCCTTCATCTTGTCGAGCATCGCATGGTTCTCGCGCTCGAGGTGCTCACTCTGGGCCTGAGCCTCGGTCCACTTCTCCATGAGCGCCTTAAAGTGCATGCCGCGCTTGCCGATCTCGGCGTTCAAGTGAGCTACGTCGTCCTTGAGGATCCGGTTCTCCTGCTGCAGGATCGTGGCCTGCTGGATGAGCTCCTTGCAATGGTCCTCAGCCTGGATCATGGCCACGCGCGCCTCGTTCTCCGTCGAGCGCAGCGCCTTGAGCTCGTCGTGCTGCATGGAGATGCATGCGTTGAGCTCCATGACCTGCATGGCGCGCTGGTGAGCCTCCACGAGCGCCTTTTCCTTGACTTTCTTGGCCTCCTGGAGCTCCTTCCAGTAGAACTCGGCGCTCTCGTCGCGCTTGTCGACCTGACCGAGGTGCTGTTGTTGCTGGCTCGCCACAGCAGCCTCGAGCTTGGCGGCCTCGAGCTCCTCGGAGCCACGCCGCCGCCGCTCGCTCACGCAGGATGTCTTGAGGTCGAGCATGTCCTTCTGGAGCTGCTCGATCTCAAGCATGAGCGAATGGTTGCGCCTCTCCACGTCGCTGCGCTTCTGGCGCTCGTCCTGCACCTGCGCTGTCATGTCCACGAGCAGCTGGCCGAGCGACTGTTGCTGTTCTCTCGTGGGGCTGTCCATTAGTAGGAGGGCTGGAGCCCTCTGGCTGGCTGTGCCTAGCTTGGTGGCGTCCTGGAGCTGTGACGAGCTCATACCTCTTGTCGTCTTAATGGGCTGCGAGGTTCACGCAGCACGGTGCAATGAGTTGGAAAATGACTCGAGTCGTTTCGTTAAGCTCTCCGAGTCGTTACGCTCAGTCGCGAAGCTCGGTTCAGTTCGTATGACCAGCTTTAGCCTGGATGCTTTCAATGGGAATTCCACCAGAGCGTCTCGAGTCCATCAGGTGACAGGTAGACAGACAATGAGCACGAAGCGCTCGAGTGACGATGGCCTCACGCTCGGTGTGAAGGGCCGACTGAGCAACCAGGAGATGGAAGCGCTGCGCAACAAGGTACTCTCAGTAGAGTAGAACTCTGTGAGCCATTGATGCCAGGGAGATAGGCATTGACTGATAACATTGTGTGTGTGAAGTTGGCGCAGGCGGTGGCATACGACCACGTGCCGGACGCCAAGCGAGCTGAACGACACGCAAAGGCCCTCACTGCCGTCAAGCCCATGACCAAGCTCTACCGCAAAGTGTTTGAGCAGAGCCAGCAGGACCCAGCGGAGCTGCCGTCCAACAACCACCACCGACCGGGTACGTACCTGTTGTCATCATCAATCAATAAAGCGCTCAGTTGCCTGTCCCCAATAGCTGATACCTTCTTGGTCTTGATGGATGGATGGCGCCACAGGCAAGAAGACACTCGCGAGCATCCAGTACGAGCGCAAGTTCACCGAAAAGTCCTTCGACTCGCTCAAGATCGGCGCTCCCACGCGCGGCATCAGCGGTGCCGCCAAGACCGTGCTCCAGGACGAGTACGTCACGCGGCCGCGACACGTGAGCTCCATCCCATTGGGCCTCATGAGCGACGTCGCGCGCGAGTCTGCGTCCTTGAAGGAGAGTGACAGTGGTAAGAGCGGTAAGCGTCTGGCGCCGGCGCCAATTCCACAAGTGTTTATATTATAGAGCTTTGGGGATATACTACCTTGTTGCTGTTGTTGGACTTCACCGGATTCGATCGTTCAATGCATTGAGATGGAGGTCTTGAGCGGCGCAAATTGGGGTTCTTTGTATTCTTTGCGTATGTGTGTGTGTTGCTGCTGGCCACTCAGGCTTAGATCTGCGTGGGCGGAGGCACGTACTTCATCTTGCTGTATGTGCCACCCCACTTGGCGTGCAGCCCGTTCTCGCCCTGCGCTTGCGCGCGCGCGAGCTCCTTGACCTCCTTTTGGCGCTCTTTCTTTCGGCGGCTCTCGCGCTGACGCTTCGTGAGACCATCTGCGCCTGTGCGGGGAGAATCGATGGCAGTAGCGCCACCTCCACCGCCGAACTTCTTGGCTCTCGCCTTGCTGCTTGCGGCACCGACGATCGCCCAGCCGTCGTCCTCGTCGCTCTCTTCGTCTTCATCAGATGACGCCTCGGACGGCACACCAGCCGCCGCAGAAACAACAGGCGCATTATCTTCCTGGCGGGAACTGCTGGTTGTCGATGACGCCTCAATGGCAGTGGACGCTGGTGAGCTGGCGGCGGAGGCTGAAGCTGCTGGGCTCGCGCGCGGCTTGATGAGTTTGTGCGACACGCGGTACTCCACCTCACCGTCGTCGTACTTGAGGTTGTACTCGTTGCCGCGGCGCACCTGGTTACATGCATGAGAAACGTCACACCATAATCAACAGTTTGTTCCTAATGTGGCTCTTCATGGGTGAACCGATCACTATCGAACGCACCTCCGCGATGGTGGCCGGGAACCACTCCTTGCCGTTCTGGAAGCGTGCGAGCACCTGCTGTCCGAGTTCGTACTTCGGCAGCTTGGCCTGCTGCTGCACGGCCAGAGCTGCCGCCGCGGCCGCCTTGCCGCCAATCGCCTTGGTCTTGAACTTGCGGCGCGCGAGGATCTGCACGGCCGAGAGCCCCTCGTCTTCGTCGCTCTCGTCCTCACTCTCACTTATAGCAGCCTCAGTAGCAGGAGCTGCAGCAGTTGGCTGCCCACTAGCAGCAGTGTCCGTTGCAGCAGCGGTTGTCGCCTTCTTCGCACGCTTCTTGGTCTTCTTCTTGGCCTTGGACGCCGCAGATGCCCGGCCGCCACTTGATGAAGTTGACGCTCCACCACCAGCTGATGGAATAGAAGCCTGCAGCCACGTCCAGGCGGCCAGCGAGAGCGCCACGAGCAGCAGCGTCGCACCCACGCGCGTCCAGAGCGAGAACTCGGCCATCGCGCTGCGTCGCTTGCGTCTTGGCTCGTTTTGGAAACAAATGGAGCTTTCGAGTTTCGTCGTCGGTTGCGAGAGGAGATGATGGGGCGCTATTTAGGAAGTCATAGTAAAAGCAAAAAAAGCTGAGCTGGGGCATTATTTCTGACTGCCGGATAGGCGATTCAAGAGTGACGCATTTTCGCTTTCATCCGAATCTACAAATCGTCTGCTCTTTTCAGTTCACTATCTGCAGAATATCTGAAACTATCAAATCTGCCGCGAATGTAATACAAATAATAGCAAAAGCCACTCTGAGCTGAATACGGAACTGGACGTGATCTGAAAAACACGCCAGAACTCCAATACAAACAATAGCAAAAACCACCCGTGCATAAAAAAGCCTTTAAACTATAAGAAAAGCCTTTCAGGTTCCAAGACACGTGCTGTAGAAAATAGTAGCCCTTTAAATAAATATTCAAACTAAATATGCATATAGAATAAAATATTATATTACACAGTAACTGTAAATCAAAGCAGACTTACTGTGAGGCTATTGCTGCTCAAAACAGTCACCAAAACGCATACTTTATGTAAAACATGTTCACACTGAAACAGCGCTTTTGACTGGCTTTCAGCCACGTCCATGAACTGCTGACAAGCCTGATTCCTAACACTTGGGAATACTAGACTTCGACTCGTCACCAACAATAACCATGCTCTTCAAGTCGTGCCTCTTCTATATCGCCGCGGTCGGCGCCGTCGCCATCACCAGCTCCCAGTGCGTCCAGGCCGAGCAAATGACCTTCGACATGCTCAGCGGCCTCGGAGGCATGGACGGCGGCGGCATCAACGGCGTGCGAACGGGCATCATGCAGGAGGAGAAGAACGTCTTGGGCTTCTCTCCGTACGCTGCTATGGCGGGCGTCGACGGCATCAACAACCCATCGCCTAGAACCGGCAACGGGCCAGTGAACACGCCAAGCGGTCCAAGCCTCGGCGGCATCCTGCCCAACTTCATCAACAGCGTCCCAAACACCGGCACCAGGACCAACAACGTGAACAACCTTACGTTGACTCGGAGCCCTTTTGCGCTAACCTTGAGAGATCGTCGGTTAACGTGTGACACTGGGGATCGATCGGGCATGCACTCTTTCTTGCTCATTTGTCTGTGGACGAGCGCGGTTCTGGTGGGTGCGCTTGGCGAGGATCGAGTCGGAGCAGCGCGCATTTTGATTGTCCACTCGTGGCAATCCGAGTTCTCAGAGTTCGCAACTCCAGTGACCATCGAGATGCAACTCTGGCAGTTAAATTGGTGCAAAGCCGAGGTGACGAGGTCTGTTTGTTTGTCCAAGTCGACAGGCGTGAGTAGCTGATTTTGGTCCTTTTGTGTGTTGACTATCAAGTATTGTGGTAGTTAGGAGGGTTTTTTGAAGCGTAATTGATCAGTTGATTCGAGCAAATTCTTCTACCAAACACTTTCAAGAGGATAACATACGAGAGGGATGACGGAGTGAACGAGTCTATCTGAGAACAACCAGCTGTTTGTGCACTCGTTGTTATCAGAAAACTTTTCAGTGTGCTGTTGTTGTATTCAAACAATCAGCACAACAAGCAAAAGTGGCAACAACAATCTCAAAACGCAAAAAGCAAGTCGAACTTATGCACAAACAAGCAACAACAACAGGGTGTTGTCACGGATTGGTGATCTTTGTGTCGTGGAGGATGGGGAGAAATGCCGACGAACGTGACGTGGATGTAAAGCTCGAGCCATCGAGGAGAGAGGACTCGCCCCCACTGAAACGTCGAAACGCACCCAAACCGACGGTGCGTGCTGTGCGCAGAAGCATAGATCGCGAGACGTCGCCCCTCCCGACAAAACAGCGAGAACGATTATTTAAAGCTGAGAGCTTCCATCCTTCCGACGACGGTATCTTTTCCGCAAGAGCCGCGAAGATCCGCGTTGGTGCAGCAATCGGTCGGTCGCTAATGAAAATTAAGCCCATGGCGTATCTTTGACTCATGCGGACGCTTTGGCTGCGGTTGGCTCGGATCGATCTGCATCAGCATTGCGCACACACGCAAGCGGACACCACCAACACAAGCGGACACGAACAAGTGCATTGACAAGCGCATTGTTGTCAAACAACGAGCAAACTGTGCACAAGTGCTGCGTCAAGTTGTGTGCAGCTAAGTAATAGTACGCAAGCGAATCCTGCTCGCGAGAAGGAAGCTTCCATGCGTGCGCGGACATATCTTTCCTCGTTTAAAATGACTTGGCCCCAGAATCGGAAAGCCACTACAGTATCCGCGTGGCAGCCCAGAAACGGCAGCCAAGAAGTGCTTGAACAAGCCAAGGGTCGTCGTGCTGGTGCTGGTGGTTCGCCATTTAAAACCAAACGTGTGTGTGAAAAAGCGAGTTTTTGTGTGTGTGAAAAGCGAGTTTTGTGTGTGTGTGCGTTGTGTGGAAAGCTGCGATCACACAATTTGACCGAGGCTAGCGAGCTGAATGATGGAGCCGAAGTGTTATCAGTCTTCTTCACACCTCGTTGCATGGGTTCACGCGCGATCCTCATCATCGTCTTGCGAACTGGACGGGCCTTCGAAACCCATTTTCAAACAAGCGCATGTTCTCATTTTCGAGTTCTTTTGTTGTTGTTTTATCTTTGCACCAATCATGAGTCGATGTCACGTAGAGACGAGCTCTGATTGGTGTATGAGATCCGAGGCGTTTCAGAGACGAGTATTGTCACTACTCGCTCTGGTTTAGTGTGGTTCTGGCAGACATTTTGCGCATTGGATCGCAACCTTGCAAGAAAAACGTGTGTCTGCGCGACGTGCGCAAACAACAACGTGCACTTTATCGAGAGAGAGCTGAGGATGAGCGGCCAGCATTTCTGCACGGAAGGAAAGTTGAAATCTGATCCTGCTTCAAGCAGCGTTTTGCATCGGATGGGCGGCGCTTGGGGTTGTTTGTGCAGATTTGTTTGGATTCCTCTCTTGCTTGTGTGTTCGCGCGAGAGAACGAACGATGTTGACCGTCTACAAAGCGGTATCCCCCGGATAACACACAACATCACTTGCGCGAACACACAAGCAAAGAAGCAAGCAAGCAAGGAGGTAGCGCAAGCTGACTACCAACTTGCTGCAAGCAAACAAATTAAGAAGCCTTCATCTTCTTGCTGGCGCAAGCAAGTCGCCTCATCACTTGCGAGAGACGTGTGCAGTCAGCTGTCAATCAACCAATCAGCCTGAGACGCAAGCAAGGCTTGCACGGTGGACGAGCGCGTGTTCGGTCCTCTTGGTAGCAGCACAAGCGCAACAACATGTACTCTTCCGACATGGAGCGGTCCCAGACCTGGCAGATCCAACAGCAACATCAGCAACAACCGCAACACCAACAGCAGTACGCAAGTGCCGAGCGCCAGTCGCAGTCCGGGTGGTTCCCACTCGAGGACGCGCTCCTCGTGTCCAGTCAGCCGCAGATCGTGTATGCCACAGACGAGCAGCTCCTAGCTCCACAGCAGCAGCAACAACAGCAGGACTCTGGCCGATGGGTGACGCAGCCTGCGGCCGTGGACCATCCGTATGTCCACGACGTCGGCCGCCTGAGCATCCCGTCGCGTCCGGATCCCGTGGCCGCGATGTATCCACAGCACCCTCAAGCGTACGCCACCACCAGCAGCAGTCAGGAGATCGGGATGTCCGCGGCCCAGTCAACAGGTATGTACGCGGCGTGGCCGCAGGACTCGCGACTGTCAGCATCATCGGAATCGTCCGTCCCCGGCGTCATTGCGGACCAGTTTGAGGACCAGCAGTACGTGGATCGTCCGCAGCAACAGCACCCGTACGTCGGAGTCGTCCATGGCGGGATGGCCATGACCCGCTCACAACCACAACACATGTACCAGACCAGCCATCCACATCCGCGCAGCGGCCGCAAGGCCAAGGAGATCTCGATCGGGCGCTGGAACGCAGACGAGCACAAGTGGTTCCTCAAGGGCCTCGAGATGTTCCAGGGCCCGGCCTGGGGCGAGATCGCGCGGCTCATCGGCACGCGCACATCCACGCAGGTGCGCACGCACGCGCAGAAGTTCTTCACCAAGCTCGCGCGCATGAACCAGACGCTACCCTACTTTGACGCGCAGATCCAGAAGGAGCGCGCGCGACTGCTGGCCCAGGGCGCGCTCGGCGGGTCCACGAGCGTCACGCCCACGTCCACGAGCGGCGGCGGCTTCAACTACGCGCTTAACAACCTCTCGCCGCGCAAACGCGTGAGCGGCAGCGGTGGCAGCAGTCCCAGTGCTGCCGTCATGGCCAGCCATCTCAAGCGCGATCCTCAGGAGAGTGACTACACAACCAGCGCCATCAGCAGTAGCAGTCTGTATGGCAGCAGCAACAGCGGCAGCGCTATCCCGCTGCCCAGCGAGTACCATCCGAGCCAGTCGCGGATGGCGGAGTACGACGACCAGGTGCGCTCGGGTGGCGGCGGCATGGCGTACTACCACCACGCAGCAGAAGACAACAACAACAGTGAGCTGTTCAAACCCAAGTACGACCCCTCGGGCGGCTTGTCGCCACTGCTGCGCAAGCCGCGGATATATATCGACGCCAGCGGACACCCCGTGTCATCAGCAGTAGCATCAACAGATCCAGTCGCGCAGGGCTACGACTCGCTCCATCCTCATCCTCATCCTCCTCATCCTCCTCCTCCTCATCATCATCAGCAGCACTTGGGGTACGCTCCGGGGCTCACAAAAGACGAGTTCGACGCAAGCCGACAGCAGCACTTTGTAGCACTCGACGCGCCCCAGCTGAGTCATCACCAGCAGCAGCTCTCGAGAGGCGATGACATGGGCTACGGCATGCTGCACGCGAACGCGGCGACGGCCGACCCCTGGGGCGGAGACGACCCTGCGCAGCGCCACTGGATCGCTCTGCCGCCCACGCCATCCTCGCACGCGGACAGCATAAGCAGCAGCAACACCGGCGGGTTGTCGTTGGACGCGGACTCGCTGCCGTCCATGAACAAGCTGCTGTATCGTGGCGCAGCGGCGTGATCGTGTGCTCTGGCGTGAGTGTGTGTAATGTTCTGTCGGTCGTGAGTTCAGGGCGAGCGCAGTATTTGTGTGTTTCGACGGGTCTTTCTGTGAACAAGTAGTGGCCGTCAAATATTTTATAAGACCATCGATGCAAAAGCGCACGCTGAGGTTGTTGTTTTTCTCGTTTCAGAATTCTCTAGTAGAAATAACATTGGTTTTCAAGAACACTTGTTCTTCCACTTGAGAATATCGCTCCAAAAGAAGGATTTGCATACAAACGCAAGTCTTAAACCACGAGATTTCACGTAACAAAAAATTGCCCTTCCACAGGAGCTTCAAGAGTTGCGGCAGCAATTGAATGGCCCGCACGAAGAAGAGGAGATGAAGGATGGAGTTGATGATCGAGAAGAAGCGAAACAAGACGACGAGGAGCAGAACGAGACAAACAATGAGTTTGAAGGTGCCTCATCGGAGGTGTCTTTTGCTGATGGAGAGCTGCGCGAAGACGATCTCCTTTTCTGCGCTGAGCGTTTATCGGACATCGATCCGGATGAAGTAAATCCAGACGACCACAGCACTTCTGATGACCCTGTCGTGACGCCCGGTACCTTGCCAGGTGCTGCTCCACCCGATGTCTCTTCCGTTGATTCCTACCTCTTCACTATTGAGTTTCCAAAGCGACCTGTGTGCCCCTATCACGAAGAGTTCGGCAGGTGCCTCTTTCCTTCAGGTATCCCGTGCTCCGGTTCTCACGGGGAAATGCCTCCCCTCGAAGTTCTACTTGGGTTT
>JAASGT010001068.1:0-11730 GCA_023334315.1 Globisporangium alternatum | reverse complement strand
AAAGTCGATGATGTACTTGCGGTGCATCTCAATGAGCACGTGGAGGCCCTGGGACGAGATGCGCTCGTTCACGTTTGTGCGCTGTCTGAACAGGCTCTGTAACGCGCAGGCGCGCTGACCCATGCCGCGCCAGTGCTCCGTGTCGTCCTTGAGCACACGCCAGATGAAAAACGGACACATGCAGCCGATCGCGAGCTGCGTGTACGCCAAGTTGAATGCCAGCTGCACGTGCAGCAGCTTGAACGCGGCGGTGTACAAGTGCTCGAACACGTGCTGGGAGATCGCAAAGATGCAGTAGAGCCGCAACGCCGTCTTGCTCGAGCGTCCGGGCGGCCAGATGAACACGTACACGAAAATGGGGAAAATGAGCGCGTGCCCGATCGTGAGCAACCAAAAGTTGAACTCGGTGTGCTCGGACTCGTTGTGCTTGACAATGTACCAGGCGACCGGGACTGTGTAGATCGAGAGCACGAACGTGATGCCCACGGCTCGACGCAGGGCGGGCAACGTCACAGACTTCTGGAGCATGAAGATGAGCACGAGCAGCAGCACGAACTGCCGGCCGGCGTAGAAGCTCTCGGACGGGATCGACGGGATTCCCGGCGGGTAGAAGCTAAGGAGGAGCGTCGCGGCAAAGTAGGCACTGTAGGCGCCCGTTGCAAAACCCAGAATCCAGAGCAGCGGCTCGAACGCTGGCAGCAGGACTTTGCGTGCGGCGTTCGAGTCACCACGCAGTGCGACGCTCCGATTGCGACGCAGGTAGGCAATCATGGCCAAGCAGAGGAAGCAGAGCACCGAGTAGGTGATGAGCAGCACGACGCAGAGCGCCGTGATCTTGGTCTGCATATAGGCGAGCAACGCCGCGGCCTGGAGCGTGGCTAGGTCGACAGGGGGCGCGTCTGTTTGCGGTGAGGCTACCGACATGGAGTTGCTGTTGGAGGACGAGGTTGACATTGTTGAGCTGGGATAGAGCCAAGTGCTTGACGTAGACGTGCCTAGGTTCAACGTATCGGGATCGAGGTCTTTAGGGACAGGCCCCGCTTCAGCGAAAGTAGGCGAATTGAGAACTGACGGCGTTGATAGCGAGCGACTTCATGAAGTGGGGTGGTCCCAGGTATACTTGACCTTCAGTCAGCTCTGGTTGACGGAGGCATCGAAAGATAGAAAGAAGTGTCGAACCACACTGAAACGAGGAACCGTGTCCCTGGTGTTAAACCCCGTGACAGCTTGGTCGACTTGGGTTCGTTTTCGATATAGAAGCGAGGATTCGGATGGAAGTCAATGAGCGAATGCACTTCTACTCGACCGGATGGATTAGAGAACAAGAGAGAGGCGTAAGTATTAAGACCAAGCTGGTTGCCAAAACATCGACGATGGAAGAAAACCAAACCATCCAGGCTGTCTATATTTCTGTCTACCTGCAATCAACTTGATGGGAGGCGAGGCTTACAGGCCCATGATGGCTTTCAGAGCTTCAGGTTGGTTCCCAGCCACCACCACGGTCTCTAGCAACACGCATGTAGATTAGCATCACCTATATTTGCTGTTCGACGCTGGCAAGTTGACCGTCGCCATCTCGAGGTAGGTTGTGCCTGCTTGATTTCGTGGGTTTCCTTAAATAAAGGTACCGAGACCAAGCGAGCGAGGTGGTTGGGATGGCCAGTCCCTTGATAATTGAAGCGAGTGAGTCGAGACTTAGAGTTGTTCACCCCAACGACTATAAAGGAGTTGATTCGTTCGACAACTTTCAATAACGTCATGGCTTCGTCTCTCAAAGTCTCCCGCTGCTTTACGCCGCCGCCACCGGTTTGCAGCTCTGGAGGTTGCCCACACCCCGTTGCGAGATCAAATCCTCGTCGCCCGGCACCCAACACGGGTACTTAGGACCCCAGTCAGGGTCTCTCCGAACTTCTCGACGCGCACAGTGGACTTCTCCGAGCGCTTGTGACGCCGTCGTGCATTGCCGCAAGCGGGATCGCAAACACGTAGTCGGCCTTGGTTGCTAGCCGCACGCCCTCGTCCTTTGGGTCGCACGCCCTGCGCGAGACGCCATTCTTGAAGAAGAGGTCATGCCAGTACTCTCTCCTTAGTGAGAGTCTCAGCGCCTTGACCTGGTCTGCTTCATCATGGCTGCAGGCCAATACCACGTCCCTGATACACATGTTGTTGCTGACCGTGAAGCTGAGCTCGCTGAAAGGCTTTTCAAAAGAGAACGTCGTCCCCGCATCGACCCAGGACGTTGGCTGGACAGCGATCGCCATGATTTTCTTGGAGATGGGGAGCACGTCGTCGCCCACGCTCGCCTTGAGCGCAAACGTCGTGCCCTTCGTTTCGGTCGGGATGAGGCGGTTCCGGGTCTCAAACGTGGCTGTTGGCACCATCACGAGTTGGATCGCGCACACGCGCACGGGGGCTACGTTGGGAAACTGATTGAAGACTGCGGCGCCCATGGTCACGTAGTTGCCGACTCCGACGATCGTGTCGGCACCTGATGCACTCTCGAGAGCGCCGAGAAGCACGCCGAGCAGTAGGAGCAAACGCATGGTCGGGATGCTAATTAGATCGTGGGCTCCGACGGTATATGGGCAAGCAAATGGAAGAGTGAGCGACTGGATTGTGTTTGTTTTCTGTTCAGTGAGCGTCGACAAGGAGGCCCGAGAAGTTTGTCCACGAATGATAAATCATGGTCGAGGGTTGAGATCTTTTTCGTTTTGCTAATGAGGTATTGATCAGCGTGCGTGCGAGTTGACGGAGAGAGCACTTCAGGCTGTAGCCTAATGACGACATAGTCGGCTTCTATCGTGTCTATCGAGTTCGGGCCAACTCACAAGATCACAAGAGAGTGCAACAGGCACGTCTAGCCAGACGCTGGGGTTCGCTTCGCAAGGGCAGGTTCAAGTGCATTTTTCCTCACACAGAGAAGGACAATCCGGAGCTGAGCTCATCGTCGAACGGTATCGGACCTCCAATTGAGTAGGCTACGTGGGAGACTTTGCTCAAGACCAGCAGTTTCTGACAGAGGTGACAGGTCACCTCTGCAACATCGTGGCATGTTATTTAAATGTGAAACCTCAAATTTGCAACCAGATTTTACATGTTCACCAAGTACGCAGCGGATGATGATGTTGCTTGAATGTGAACAAATTCCTCAACCCAACCAGCATCAAACAAGCAGTCTCATCAAACAACCAACACACAAGCAGCGCCGAGATGGGGCGCGGCAAGGGCCGGCAATGCGGCGGCTACGAGTCCAAGATGGCGCGGTGCGTCTTCGTTCGCGCGTAGCCGTGTTCTAACGTTACAGTGCACGCGACGAGCGCTAAGCTGACGCGCCACTCATCCGTGATATCCACAGGTTCATGCTGCAGCGCAAGTGGCAGTACGAGGTGTCCAGGGCCGTCGCGCGCGCGCAGCAGCAGAGCAGGCAAGTGCAGCAGCACAACTCCGCGCAGCAAGGCGATGACTCATCTTCCTTTCGTAAGCGTAGAGTGCGCGTGGACGTGGTCAAGGCGCTCATGAACGCGCGGCTGAAGGACGACCACGTCGAGCGCATCAAGATCAAGAGCGCCGAGTACATCGCGACCCAGCTGGAGCAGAGCTCACGCGTGCAGCACTTCACATCGCTACAAGACCGGTGCGTGCGTGTGTGTATAGATCACCAATGGCTCTGTGGTCTATCGGTTCCAGTCATAATCAATCGACCGTCGCAACTGATTGATCAATACCTCTAGCTGCCTGTACGAGATCGCGCGGACGTTTGACTGCTACTCATCCACGTGTCCGTTCACGGAGGAGTTCTTCGGTACGTTCGAGCCGTGGATGATCACGCGGCTGTCGGAGCTCACGACCGCGTTCAAGACCATGGGTGACGCGAACGTGGCGCTGCTGCTCCAGCAGCCAACTGAGGCGCTAACGCTGGGCTTTGTGCGCGACGAGAAAGCGCTCGCGCCGCTCTTTGCGCAGCACGAGAGCGACCGGCAGCGCATGGCGTGGCAGCTCAACCCTCTTGGCGGCGGGCTGCAGCAGCAGGTGGACTCGTGGGACGACCTGGACGTGGACGACGTGGACATTGTGCACACGCACGACGTCGTGCACCTACAGACGCTGGAGCTCATTTCGTGCGCAGGGCTCACGGTGCAGTTCGCCACGCGCCTGACGCTCGAGCACCCGTTCATCGAACACTTCAAGGTCATCGACTGCTTTGACACGCTAGACAGCGCGGACGGCGCGGCGCTGCTGCAGCAGGTGGCCTCGTGGCGCAACCTCAAGACGCTGCACTTCTCCTGGTGCTGTTGGCTCACGACCGAGATGCTCGTAACGCTCGCGTACCTGCTGCTCGAGCCGCGCGCACCCGCGCTCGTAGAGTTCCACGTCTCTGATTGCTTTGACGTGCTCGAGGACTACGTGCGCTCGCTCTTCATCGAGCTGCATCCGCACGTGCGGCTCACCTTCTAGGTCATTGTAAGTGCTTGATACTCGTTCTATTCCTATATAATAAGAGAGGCATGTGTGCATGTCGTTGATGATACACACGCATGACATTGTCTCCATGGTGCGATCTGTTGTTGTTTGCCCGCATTTTCAGTCCGACCTTCCATTTGAAAGTGGTAGAAGAGCTGGACGTCGAGGTTCTAAGGTAAAATAAAGGCGCATGTCAATCCCACGCCCATGTATGGCAGCACTAGCTCAACTCTAAGACTATTATGACAAACAGCAGCCTACCTGCGTCACAGGTGAGATGCCGGCGATCTTGGACGCAAGCACGAGCAATCGTCGAGGCGCTGCGACGACCACGTGGATGGCTTCGTCCGCGTTCACACGCATCTGCTCGGCCAAATTGCCGAAGAGCACGCCCGTGAGCTGCTCGAGCGAGAACTGCTTCGTCTGCGCGACCACTTGGCCGTCAGCCGCCTGCGCGAACGCGACGTGCTGGCTGAGGCAGTCGACCGTGTTGCACGGATTCGTGCTGAACGAGAGAGAGCATGGCGACCTCGCCGATGAGGCGCTTGTCGCTCTTGAAGTACACGGCCGTCGCCGTGCCATCGAGCCGAGCACATGGAGCACCACATCACCTTGATTAAACTATGTAATATAACAGAATATATCACGTTTTTGTTACTTGAATATCGATCAGATCAACTCAGAAAGCACTTTCAATGGAAGGCAAAATACCCTACATCAATATGTTATAGGTACTAAACCCTTTTGATTTCTAAATCCACAAGCAAAGAAGGAACAATTTCAAAGAGAAGTCAACAAGCCAAGCGAGAAGAAGGCCAAGCTGGACGAACGCATGAGTCTCTCGGGCCCGCTGTACCGGCGCACGCCGCGGCTCTTCAACAAGAACAAGCCTGGCGACTGGACGCTCGTGTGGTGCGAGCTGCCGCTGGAGCAGGGCGAGGGCGAGCTCATCGTGTACCAGGAGCAGCACAGCCGAAGGCGGCTCATCACGATCCCCGTGCGCGACTGCGACATCGCACACGTGCGCAGCGACGGCCGCGACTGCGTCGAGATCACTATCAGCAAGTCCAAGAAGGAGACGTTCTCGTCCCACGAATCGAGCTTCGATGTCGACTGGTGGTACGGACTTCCCGAGTGTATGTGGATCTATTGCGGTTGTTGCATTCGCGATTTAACACGTGCCGTTATGTGTGTGTGTCACTGCTCTATGCTATACTTCTAGGATGAACACGCTACTGTCGGTGAAGCGCGACCTGGAGCTCGGCATCCGCCCGCGCGCATTCATCGTGTGTCCGCCGACGCTGGAGGCCCCCACGAAGTACAAGTCGATCAAGCGCGCGCCGAGCAGCCAGAACCTCCATGGAGGTGCGACAGCGGCAGTCACGCGCCCGACGCTGCGCCGCCGCCAACCGACGCTCACGGCGGGCGTGGCGCTCTTTGAGCGCTTCACGATCTATGAGACCGCCACGGTGCGTGAGCCTCAAGGGATTTTGTATTAGCGGCACACGGGGACTAATATTGTACCATCTCGTGTGCGACTACAGACGTTCTATGTGGTGTGCTCGGACCGCCACTACTCGCGCTTTCGACTGCTGGAGCTCAACCGCATGGTGGATCGCCCCAAGAGCCTGAACGAAATCCTGACGGAGGACACGAGGCTGTACTCGTGGAAAGAGATGGAGGAGAAGCTGCAGCTGCTCACGGAGCTCGCCAAGACCAACGGCGACGGGAAGCTCGTGCGCGCATTCACAGCCGTCGCGATCGTCGGCTGCATCCGCTTTCTGCGCGACTACTACTTCATCTTTGTGACGCAGCGCCGCAAAATCGGCTGCATCGGCGGGAACTTCATCTACGGCATCTCGGCGACCCACCAGCTGAACGTGAGCCGCCCAAACCAGGATGGCAGCGCGTGGACGTGGCTCAACCGGTGGTTCAACCCGAGTCCAGAAGAAGAAGCCGAGGCGCGATATCTCGGGCTCTTCCACTTCATCGACCTCACGAAGGACTTCTTCTTCAGCTACTCGTACGACATCACGCACACGCTGCAGTACAACATGACGAACGAGCGCTCCGAGCCGTCCGAGATGTTCACATGGAACTCGTACTTGACCCAGGAACTAACGCAATTCCTGAGTCAAGGAGCTGCGGCAGACTTGGTGATCCCGATCGTGCTCGGCAGCTACGAGCAGCGCAAGTGCTCGGTCTTTGGACGCCTGATCAGCGTCATCCTGCTCGCGCGACGTTCTCGCCACTTTGCCGGCACGCGGTACTTGAAACGTGGCGTTGCGGACACGGGAAAAGCTGCGAACGATGTGGAAACCGAGCAGATCATTGAAGACGAGAACATGGGCGCGGGGAAGCTGAGCTCGTTCGTGCAGTACCGCGGCTCGATCCCGGTCTTTTGGTCCCAGGAAACCTCAGCGACGCTCCCAAAGCCGCCGATCGTGTGTACGTGGCTTGCCATGTGTTTGGTCCATCCTTGCTGGACGACGATATTGGTTCATACTAACCTTGTTGACATTGCCTTGTCATTGTCTTTGTCTAGTGAACCGCGTGGACCCAACGTACACGGCAACGAGAAAGCACTTCGCGGATCTCTTTGCGCGCTACGGATCTCCCATTGTGGCATTGAACTTGGTGAAACAGTCGGAGAAGAAAGAGCGCGAGGTGCTGGTCGGCAAGGAGTATCTGAATGCGGTCGAGTACCTGAACAGCTTTATGCCGCTCCCACACCAGATTCGATACGTTGCGCTGGATTATTCGAGGCTGTCCAAGCAAAAGTCGCTCGACGTGTACAAGTCGCTGGACAAGTTTGCTGTGTGGGCGTTAGAACAGACGGGCTTCTTCTGCAGCGCTCCAAAGCGCCACGTGGGCAAGAAGGCCAACAAGCGCACGGCCGATGTCATCTTTGTAAACACACCAAAGAGCAACAACAGCTCGACCAACGAACTGGGGACGCTTGAGAGCTCGACGGAACTCTTTCGCGGTAACGAGCATCCACTGTCGCCTACAATTCCTCGCAAGTCTGGCGACTGGCTTGAGCAGAAAGGTGTGCTTCGCACGAACTGCATCGATTGCCTGGATCGCACGAACGTGAGCCAGTTTGCGGTCGGTATGCGTGCGCTGGGCCAGCAGCTCTTCGCCATGGGGATCCGTAACACGCCATTGCTGGAGAACTCGTCACAGCTCGTGCGTGTGCTCACACAGCTGTACTCAGCCGTTGGTGATGCGATCTCGATGCAGTACGGCGGCTCGGAGGCGCACAAAAATGTGAAGAACACGGCGAGTCGCGAGAACTTTAAACACCGCGAGCTGTTGACGTCGATCCGACGCTACTACAGCAACTCGTTCACGGACACTGCCAAGCAAGATGCGATCAACATCTTTTTGGGCCACTTCGTGCCAAAGGAGAACCAGCCGCCGCTCTGGGAGCTCGAGAACGATTACTACCTGCACAACTTTGAAGTTCGTAATGGCGCTGCTGCGTGTGAGGAGATGCGCAAGAGCCTCGCGTGGCACCTGGAAGGTCGACGACACCACAAGGCGTATGACGACGACGACGCGTCGCTGCCTTCTCCAGCAGAGACGAACTCAAGCAACGAGTACGAGTTTGTCGAAGAGATTGACGAAGACATGGCTGCAGCGAAGGCACGCGATCAGGAACGACGCGAAGCATACATTCGCGAGTGCAAGCGGCTGCTGGAGGACTGGTGGAAAGAGCCGCTGGAGAAGTTTGAGCGTCCAAAGTTCGCACTCAGCAGAGTCCAGTCACGGCCAAGACTGGCAGCTCCGGAGGAAACTGACTCGGACGATGGTGCTGACGACCGCGCTGGTGTGATCGAGATTAGCGCTGACTCAGGTGGCGAAGAGGCGATGACAGCTGAAATTCGCGCGATGCAAGTGGCGATGTGCGCCCCATGCTCGGACGAGTTTATCCAGATGTATCACCCAGAGGAGCTCACGTCGTTCAAGAAGACGCTCGGATACCAGTTTATGAACCCACTCGAGTCACATGATCAGGAAAAGACGAGAAGCGAGAGCGCGAGTTCAGAGTCCCTGATCTCGGTGTCAGCTTCAACTCCAACGAACACTCGTGGCGGTGGACTGCACGCAAGAAGCATTAGCACGGAGGAGGTGTTTGGGGATAACTCGGGGATGACTCGTCGGGTTTCATACAGGAGCCTTGGAAACAGTCGGACTGTGCGGAGTATGAGCGCTCCAGATTTCGGAGACGACGTGGATCGCCCCGACTCGCTTCGACGAGGGCGCGATAGCGCTCACGAAGGACGCTCAGCGATCGACCAAGACGAGTACGGAGCTGAGCTTCGGGGCTCGATTCGATCGTATGCCCATGGCAACGGGACGCCAACGCACTTGCTGAAAGGCGTTCTGAAGCACAACGACGACTTCGAGGACTCTGGTCGCATCATCAGGTACGTGCTTGCATCGTTTCTTGACTGAAGAGTTTGATATACGAATTTGCAATCGCTGACGTGATGCTACATTCTTGTCTTTCGGTTGTAGGAAACGCAACTTTGTTGGTGATTGTACAGCTACAACCCCGGACAGCATCTACGAAACGTGCGTGCCCTCAACACTCTTGCTCGGCGGACTTTATGTGACTGACCCCTTGTGCTTGTGTTTGCTTGACCGATACAGCTACGTCCAGTCTTCGAAGACGCCTCTCATGTGGGAAAATGACAATGAGAACGTCCGCATGTTCTTTGAGTCGTACCTGCGAGACAATAACATTAACCCGGGCGATGCGCGCAGTCTTCGTGAAGCTCAAGTGCGCTACGGCGCAACGTACAAGATCCAGAGTGGTCCATACGTCGGATTGGACCAGAATGTGAAAATGCGAGAAATCATCGCGATCAAAGGGCTGAAGACGAATCCAGATGAGCGAAAGTACGTGACGACGATCTCTATGATCTTGAACCACTTCATGAGTATGCTTGACTAACCTCTTGGTTCTCATGCACATGAACTGAGCAGGTTCTACCAAGATACGCTGGACTACAAGAAATTGGTGCAAACTGGGAAATCGTCGATCCCAGCCGAGAGCTTGGAGCTCTACCAGTCGTTCTTCGACGATGAGTTGCCGGATGTGAGCATCTACTCGTTGCCAAAGGCGGGCGGTGGCAAACCGAACTACGTGAGCTTTGCTGCAACAGCAACTGGGTCGCCACCGATTTCCTCCTCGTCTTCGTCTGCGGTCGCAAGCTCGGAGTTGTCACTTGCAGTCGCCGCATTCGACGACGCAGCCCAGGGTGCGAATACCACCAGTGGCTACCCGCAGAAGCCGCGCAAGATCATCGGCCCTCGCGGCGTTCGCATCGGCAACTGCGACCTGGTGTCGGTCGGCGCGCTTTTCAAGCTCGACGGTGGGCGGGACCAGGACTTTATTCTGTTTAACGAGGCGGCGGCCGAGCACTCGTTTGGCGAAGTGATGAAGAACGAGACCGAGATGGCGTTCAGCAAGTAAGTCAAGGCTATAGCAGAGAGAAGGTATGATGCAAACGTGCATAATTGTATGGTATTTGTTTGGGTGTACATGTTGGCTCGTTGCGTTTGTTACATGGCGACGAACTTGAAAAAAACTTGGTGGAGTGGAAGATTTTAACCTTCGAAGGCAAAGGAGCTGCAGACCAGAGGAAACGCACGTCTGTACTCAAACGAGGTGAAGAGGTTGATCAGGAGGCCCATATCTTGTGTGGAAGAACAAGTGCAACTTGTTTGCATTTAAGCAGATTGCTTGATAACGAAAATGAGCACCTCGTGGAAATTCTTCCATAAAGTCGCTTGTTCTTTCACCAGAAGTTGCTGAATCTACTCCCTTCAGTTTACATACCCTGCATACTCTTATTTAGTCGTCGAGTACATCTTCACATACCCTCTCTTCAGATATGTCGCCATATATATTATAACTGTATAAATAAATACGATCATTACACTCACCTCTCAAACCAATGTTCGAATTCGGCACTTTTCGCACTTCAACGAGCGAGCGAGAGGATCTACAAGAGCCACCCACCACAACCTCCACGCCACATGCCAAGCTGTCTCTATCAATTGTTGCTCATGACGTCCGTCGTTCCTTCCACGCTTTCATCGGTCCATCGAGTATGGCAGCCAGCGGTCCTCGGTTTCGTCGCCACACATCTCACGTCACTAAAGACTCGCCGCTCATTTGCGCATTTTCCTAGCACCCAAGCAAGTAGTGACGACGGACTTCGTCGGTTGCGAAGCCAAGCCATGGTGCGTCAAGAGCACCTCGCAAGCGGCCGCAGCCTCGACTCGGGCGTCTTTCTCCGGTTCCCACGACAGCAGCAGCAGCAGCTCACCGCCGCCCGCCTGCTACAAGACCAACTCACTGCTGCCACCGACACCCCGATGCCGTCGCTCGTCTCGGAACAGTACGTGCAGACGAACGTGATCGCGCTCTCCGTCGTGCTGCTCGTGAGCTACGGGGCCATGTGTCTCCTTTGCGCCGCCATGCTCGTGTACATGCGCTACAACCGCCACGTGGCGCACAACAAGGGCGACTCGACGGCCGCGCGCAAGATCTTGCTGCCGGCTTTCGAGCCACTTTTCTGGATCCTCTTCACGGCCACAGGCGCCTACGCGACGTACTTTGCGGTCGCGCTCGCCATTGAGCAGTACGAGCGGGACCTGCCGTCCGTGGCGAGCGAGTGCTTCTACGCCGGCCGCATGTTCGTGCTCACCCTCGTGGTGATCTTCATGCTCCAGAAGAGCGTGACGCTCCCCGCGTTGCGCCGCGCCGTGCTACTCGCGCTCGTACTCTCGACCTACACGATTCCCGTCGTGTGGTACACGGTCAAACACAGTGAGCCTGAGCACGCCGAGCGCAACTTTTGGCTGATCACAATCGCGCACCTGCTCATCCTCGTGCTATTCGTATACGTCGCCGTGCGGCCACCGGGACGAGCAAGCAAGAACACGCTGCGCCAGTACTGCGCGTTCGTGTTCATGCAGCAGATCCTCGAATTTGCGTACATGGCGGCGTTTCGGCAGAACAAGATCAAGCTCGGCTTTGCGTTCATCTATGCCGACTTGCTCTGGGGTGCGCTGTGTCCTATCTTCATCTGGCGTGTGCTCAAGGACGATACGGAGCACTGGCGCGGCATGGGTCAGCGCGCCTGCGCGTTACAGAGCCTGTTCAGACAGCGCACAAACGTGAACGAGCGCATCTCGTCCCAGGGCCTCCACGTGCTCATTGAGATGCACCGCAAGTACATCATCGACTTT